>NW_026507627.1:0-16930 GCF_026875155.1 Cherax quadricarinatus
TATAAAAATATATATATAAAAATATTAAATAATAATATAAAAATATATTTATATAATATTTTAAAATAATATATATATATATGCAAAACAAACTATGAAAGAGTAGGAAACCCAAGGCATTCGAAAACTACTCACATTGTCAAGGAACAGAAAGAAATTCCCTAAAGAAGGAAATTTAAAGGCTTCACTAAAAATCACACAGTCAATCCCAAACAAAGAAACACCTCGCGCGGCAATCCCGGACCATAAAAAAAGAGGAAACTGCAGTGGGGCCCCTGGCCAACTAGACATCCCACGACACCCCACTAACAAAAATTCTACCAAGAAATAAGGTTTATTATTTGTTCAATTTGTTTATTATTTGGTTAGGTGACTTTGTCAAGGTCCAAGTCAGACCAAAACGTCGCGAACTTCTATCTTTTAGTGGGGTTTATTTGTGAAAGCCCGGGGTTTTTGCCGCGCGTCAGGGTTTCTTTGTTGTGGAGTTGACTGGAGGTGTAGTCTAACCCCTTTAAAATTCCCTTCCTTTAATGCTTTGCTTTCAAGTTCCTTGACAATGTGAGTGTCACGAAAGCGTTTGGAATTTCACTATTTTTTTCTAGGGTTGTTTGCATATTTTAAAATCATGCTTACTGGATCTTAATGCATAATATATACATTATATTTTTAATATATAAAAATTATTTTTAAATATATTTATATATATATATATATATATATATATAATAATATATAAGTATATATATATATTAATAAAATTATATATTTTTTTTAATATAATATAATATTATATATATAAAAAAAATATATATTATATATATATAAAATACATTTTAAATATATATTTATATAAAATGTTTTAAAAATTATAATATATATATAATATATATTTAAAATATAATATATTATATATATATAATTATGTAATATATATATATTATATTATATATATATAAATATATAAAAAATTAATATAATAATATATATATAAATACAAGAAAGGGGAAAAAGATATGCAAAAAATGGTACAGAAAATCGATAACAGTACTTTAGAGAACATTAAGTCTTTTCGGGATAAAAGTGCCCTTACGACAGTTTGTCACATCACCAGTAAAAAAGTAAGAAAAGTAAGTAACATAAAAAGTACAGAAAAAAAAATTAACAGATGGGACATTGAATTTATAGCAACTTTTAAAACAGTATGAAAAATAAAAAAAAGTAAATAATACATTAAACAGATAGTAACAACAAAACAAAAAAGTAACAAATAAAAAAAATATAATACACAAAAAATAATGCAATACATATAACAGTGAAATAAAAATAAAACGTAAAGTGAGACATAAAACAGCATAGGGCAAACAAAAATAGTAAAAAAAAAACGTAAGTAACCATAAAAAATATAAACGTAAACAGTACAACAACCCCCAAAAAGGGAAAAATATAAACAAGAGAATAAATCAAAAAAGCAAAGTTTCAAAAATCAAGACAACAGTACATAACACAGAAGATCATACAAAAACAAAGATGAAGAACAGTACAATAACACAGATGCCGAACAGCAATAACACAGAAACTATACAGTACGTAACACAAAGACCAGTACAGTACATAACCAGAAGAACAATATAGTACGCAACGCAAATCAATACAGTACAGTAAAACAGAAGCCCCAGTACAGATAAAAACATACAATACCAGTACAGTACAAAAACTCAAAAGCCCTACAGTAAAAATCCCCCGAAGACCAAAACGTACAATAACACAGAAGACCAGTACCCCAAAAACCCCAAAGACCAAAACATACAATAACACAGAAGACCATCAGTACAATAACCCCGAAACCAAAACAACAATAACCAGAAGGGCCCAAAAGTTCAATAACAAAAAGAACAGGGCATTACAAAACACAAAAGCCCATAACAGTACGAAACACAAAGAATCCCACAGTAAAAAAACTGAAAAACATCGAAAGGTAACACAGAAGAAAAAATACGATACAGTAACACAAAAGAACAGTGGGGTTTAGAAACGAAAACCCCGTACGTGACTCAAAAACAGTACAGTAACACAGAAGATTAATACGTAACACAGAAAACAGTACAGTACAATAACACAAAAGAACAGTACAGTACAATACACAAAAAAAGACCAGTACAACACAATAACACAGAAAAACCTTTTCAGTACAGTAACACAGAAGCCCAGTACAGTAGAGTAACGCCACAGAAGACTAGTACAGTAAATAACAAGAAAACCAATACAGTACAATAAAACAGAAGGAACATAAGCAGACCAAACATATTTTTTTTGTCGTTGTCTCATATAATCCTTTCAGTTCGCTAATAGTCGTGACACCAAATAAAAATTAGATTATCGTAAAATACTATAAGCAACTGCCGATTGATTTAAATGAACTATTTGATTTTTCCTGTGACCTGGTTCAAAAAACAAACCCACAACTTTATCCCTCACACATTTCTGTGGAAAATATATAATTTATTTATCAACACGTTCCTTAACACACGTGTTGATAACATACACCAGTGAATATAATGTAATTAATTTATGTACCTAAAAATTCAGAAAGACATTGGTGGTCGTACCTCGTTTTATAAAATTCTGTCCTAACACGACTAATCTGCCATAATTAAAAAGTAGCTGAAGATGGAGAGAATCAAGGTTCCTGTGTTCAGCAGGAGTCCCCGGGAGTGAAGTATATGAGACGTAGTGTTGGCCAGGATACACGTAGTGGTGGCCAGATAACACGTAGTGGTGGCCAGGATAACACGTATGGTGGCCAGGATAACTACGTAGTGTGGCCAGATAACACGTTCAAAAAAAAAAACAGGCAGTAATTTCTGGGCAGCACCTCGACCTGCAATATAATAATAATTCAAGTCTATAACATAGGAAATTAAGTTTATTTTTATTACATATAGGTAACGAGCTTTTACTTCTGATGTTACAATAAAGAGAGAAAAATCTCATCTTGCCGTCCATCACTAACTTAAAAAATATATAAAATATGTTTAAGTGAGTTTGTCATGTAAATTACAAAATTATTTTAAAACATGAATCATAAGAGAAGAAATATATATATAATATTGAAGAATATTTAATATTTAATATTAAAGAAAATATTTAATATTTATTATTCACTTCTATCGATCCTTTTTATATTAATATCAATGAAATAATATATCTTGAAACGTACATAGAACATTTAGTAAGGATATAATTTTAAATGAGTTCAATGCGAACTGACCACTTTTACCTATATATGTCGGGCCAGATAGGTAAAATTGATCAATTAGCAAGAACTCATTTAAAACTAAGTCCTTTCTAAACATTCACTTATACTATAAAGACATATATTTTTTCATTTATGTTAATGTAAAAATTAATAATTTTGCACAATAAACCTTAGAAAACTGTAATCTAGACCTAATTAAGACAATGCAGTTTTAATTTAGCCTAATCCAACTAAATATTTTAGATAAGTTTACAATAATTTAGTAAATAAACACAAGAAATATCTTTTTCTCGTAGGTTCAAAATTATTTTTGTACTAAATTATTACATACAAAAACTTTCCGCTTAGCTTATTCGGCAAAAAGAGCGTTGCATATTAAGCCAAAAATCACAAGTTTTACTTATAAGCACAACACACACACACACACACACACACACACACACACACACACACACACACACACATACACTCCACACTGGCAAGGAAGCCAGTTAATGAGATGAGGGAAAATATGAAACAACAATGTGCAAGGTGCTGAGGGGAGGTTTGTACCCCAAGGGTAACAGGGATAAAGAAAAAAGCCAGGATGATCCCATATTCACCCAAAGGTGCAGGGAGGGCAAAAACCTAAGTGTGCAATTGAATGGTAGATGTATAGAAGGCAAAGGACCCATGAGAATAAGGAGAGCAGTCGTATAGCCAGAAAGAATAATGCCCGATAAGAAGGGAGGCCCAACGTCAATTAATGAAAACGACATAGCAGGCGAAATCCAAATCTGACCCGAAGTTGTTTATACAGCCACAACAGAGGAAAAACAACATCAAGGACCAGGTAATCAGGCTAAGGAAGGAGGAGGAAGAGACAACAAAAAATGACCGTGAAGTAAGTGAGAATTCCACAAGAGATTCAAAGAGTAGTTACACAGAGAGACAGAATGGGCTCCAGAAAGACGGAGAGGTGGGGGTACACCACCATGTGCTGGGACACAGTACACACAACCGAGGAAGAAGTGAAGAGGCTTCTGAGAGCTAGATACCTCAAAGGCAATGGGGCCAGATAAACATCTCTCCATGGGTCCTGATAGAGGGAGCAGAGGCGCTATGTATACCCCTACCCTAACAACAATATTCAATACATCGATCGAAACAGGGAGATTGCTGAGGCATGAGACAAGCAAATGTAGTCCCAATCTTTAAAAAAGGAGACAGACATGAAGCACTAAACTTACGACCAGTGTCCACTGACATGTATAGAATGCAAAATCATGGAGAAAATTATCAGAAAAGAGTGGTGGAACACCTAAAAGGATGATCTCATCAACACAGCCAACATGGTTTCAGGGACCGGAAATCCCTGTGTCACAAACCTACTGGAGTTCTATGACAGGGTGACAGCAGCACGACAGAGAGAGAGAGAGGGGTGGGTGGATTGCATTTCTGAACCACAAGAAGGCGTTTGGACACAGTTTCCACACAAGAGATTAATTGGCAAAAACTGGAGGACCAACAGGGATAACAGGAAAGGCACTACAATGATCAGGGAATACTTGTCAGGAAGACAGCAGCGAGTCATGGTACGTGGCGAGGTTCAGAGTGGGCGCCAGTGACAGCGGGGTCCCACAGGGGTCACTTCCAAGGACCAGTGCTGTTTTATTGGTATTGTGACATGACGAAGGAATAGACGTAAGTTTATGTAGAAGAAGCTCATTCGATCGCAGACCAGCAGAACTACAAAAGGATCTGGACAGGCTGCAGACCTGGTCCGCAAATTGGCTCTTGGAGTTCAACCCACCAAGTGCAAAGTCACGAAGATTGAGGAAGGCCAAGAAGACCGCAGACCGAGTACAGTCTAGGGGGGCCAGAAACTACAAACCTCAACTCAAGAGGAAAAAAGATTTTTTGGGGTGAGTATAAACACCAGGCACATCTCCTGAGGCGCACCATTCAACCAAATATACTGCCTGCAGCCATATGGCCCTAGCAAACCTCAAAACAGCATTCCGACATCTTAATAAGGAATCACAGACCCTGTACACCGTGTATGTAGGCACATTTTGAGTATGCGGCACACAGTTTGAACCCCACCTAGCCAAGCACGTAAAGAAATTAGGGAAAGTGCAAAGGTTTTGCAACAAGACTAGTCCCCAGAGCTAAGGGGATGTCCCTAC
Source organism: Cherax quadricarinatus (assembly GCF_026875155.1). NCBI lineage: Eukaryota > Metazoa > Arthropoda > Malacostraca > Decapoda > Parastacidae > Cherax > Cherax quadricarinatus. The sequence goes on from NW_026507627.1 coordinate 5,425, forward strand.
GAGGAAAGTTTAAGGGAAATCGACCTGACGACACTGGAGGACAGGAGAATAGGGGAGACAATGGATAACGACATACCAAATACTGAGAGATCGACAAGGTGGACAAAGACAAGGTGTTTCCATGAGTGGGATACAGCAACAAGGGAAAACAGTTGGAATTTAAGACACAATGAATCACAGGGATGTTAGGAAGGTATTTCTCAGTCACAGAGTAGTCAGGAAGTGGAACAGTTTTGGAAGCGATGTATGGAGGCAGGATCCATTACATAAGCTTTTTAAGCAGAGGCAAGATAAAGCTCACGGTTTCAGGGAGATTGACCTAGTAGCGACCAGTGAAGAGGCGGGGCACAGGAGCTAGAACTTGACTTCTGCAAACCTCAACTAGTGATCACACACACACTCACACACGCACACACCACGACACACAACACAACACATATATATTATATATAAAATATATATATATATATATATATATATATATATATATATATATAATATATATAATATATATACTATATATATATATATATAAATATACATATATACACATACATCACAGTAATGCAAGAAAACAGAGTGAGGTTTGTGGTCCAAGAGCAACAAAAAATGAGAAGGCCGATACAAGCCCTGGTTCACCCAAAATGTAGAGCCGCAACCAAGTGTGCTAGAGAATGAAAAGTATAGAAGGCAAAGGACCACAGGAGAAATACGGAGAGCAGTCAAAAGCCAGTAAGTGAATATGTTCTTACTAAGAGGAGGCCCAACGACGATAGAAAATGGACCTAGCACCGAAAACCAATTCCGACTGAGGCTTTGTACAGTCACAGCATACGAATCGAATATAACACTATTGCTGACTCTCTGGCCCTGGAGTTTACTACTCACTTGCCGCGAGTTCAACACCACCTGTACCCTGGTTTGCCCAAGTATTTTCTTATGAGGCCCATGTCAGGAATTTAAACTCCTCCCATAATTATATTCTACTGTGAAGATAATTTATACAACCCGTAACTAAAAATGAAATAAGAATTCAGTGCTATTTTATTTGAAACTTTATTGAATTAGATTTCTATCAACCAGCTGGACGTGCATGATGCAACATTCTTGGTCAATTTGTGCAAACTCAACTGTGTATTTTAAAATCTCTCCACTTGAATAAACAGATTATTTAGATACTTGTCTGGTTGATAATGCAATAATTAATGTTGTAATCTTTAATTCAAGGTTTTTTTACCACCTTGATCAAAATAAACTTTTATAAAATTTTTTTACAGTGAATCTTAGTAAACATAGCTATCAGCATTTTTGGAAGATTCTTAAAATTTTTTTTTTCACTGTGTCCAGGGGGGAAAAAAATTTATAAATATAACTTTGATTTAAAATTTCTAATTTGAGGAGGTGTAAATCAAAAAGGTTATCATAATAAGGAAAAAAAAAAGACCAACAAATTTCTTGTTGAATATATTTCTTTGTACTTTTTTGGGAATTCAAAATGTGTTTTCTTGGCAATATAAAAAGATTTGTCAATTAAATTTTGGGTATTTCAGATCATTTGCTATTTCATCAATCTGTCAAATTTCTTCATATATAAACTCTTGACTGCAGATGAGTAGAAACTCTCTAAAACATAGATGAAAATAGTAAAGTTTAACTCTTCTTATTTGATGGTTTTCTATATTTATGAATTATAATCTTCTTGGTTATCTCTTTATAATTAAAGCATATTAAAAAAGTAATGATTTAATTTGGTTCAAGTTAATCAGTGAACTTCAATGGAGAGCGTCCAGACTATTTAATACAAGAAGGAAGTGGTTATATCTATTTTCTTTGCAATTAAATATAGAACATCGTCCACACAAATCCTGTATCATTTTTGTTTTATCTGGAAAAATTCTATCAGCGAGTCCTCGATCAAAATATTCCAAGTACACCTTTCTAAAAACAGGTGAGAGAGGCCTTTACCCATTGCAATATCTAAACTTCTCTCCATAATTCGGCAAGCAGGAGCTTTGCTATCTAAGCTAAATCGCAAGTTTTACTTATTCGGTCGTACTTGATTGGAAAAACTTGCGATTTTCGGCTTAAAATAGCAACGCTCCCTTGCCAAATACGGCAAGCTAAAATTTGTTTACGCAGTGATTTCGCAAAAATCATTCTGAACCTAACGAAAAAAATATGGTCCATTGTGTTGTTTTTATTAAATATTGTAAACATAAATCTAAAATTTATTTAGAAGGATTAGGCTAAATTAATTGTTCTTGTTATAATAAGTTAGGTACGTTTTCTAAAGTTCTTTTGGGTACCATTAAAATATATCCTTTAAAAGTATTAAAGAAAACTTTAGAAAGGCTTAATTTAATTCGAGAGGAGTATGGAAGAAGTGAATGTTTTCAGATTTTGGGGAGTTGAACGTGTCAGCGGATGGATTTATGAAGGGTGAGGTTAATCGTAAATTGATGAAGAAAAAAAGGTGAGTGGTGCATTGAGGTATATGTGGAGACAAAAAACGTTATCTAATAGAGGCAAAGAAGGAATATGAAAGTATAGTAGTGCCAAACACTCTTATATGGGTGTGAAGCTTGGGTTGTAAATGCGCAGCGGAGGAGGCGGTTGGGAGGCAGTGAGATTTCTTTGTCTAAGAAGCAATGTGTGTGTAAATCTTATGCAGAAAATACGGAGTGGTGGGAAATTGGAGAAAGTGTGGAGTTAATAACAGTATTAGTCAGAGGGCTGAAAGAGGGGTTGTTAGGTGTGGAGTTTGGTCATTTTAGAGAGAGTGGATCAAAGTAGAATGACATGAGAGCGTATAAATCTGTAGCGAAGGAAGGCGGGGTAAGGAGTCCGTCCTACGAAAAGATGTATGGAGGGAGGGGGTAAAGGAGGTTTTGTGGGTGAGGGGTTTGGACTTCCAGCAGGCGGCGTGAGCTAGTTAGATAGAGTGAATGGAGACGAATGAGGTAATTTGGACATGACGCGCTATTAGGAGTGTGAGCAGGGTTAATAATTAGTGGAAGGAATTCATGAAACCAGATTTTCATATAGTCGACTTGAGTCCTGAAATGGGAAGTACAATGTCTGCACTTTAAAGGAGGAGTTTTGGGATATTGGCAGTTTGGAGGGATATGTTTGTATCTTTATACGTAAATGCCTTCTAAACTGATTGTATTCTTGAGCGCCCTCTGCCAATAACAGTGGAGATTAGTGTGAGTGTGGTGAAAGTGTTGAATGATGATGAAAGTATTTTCTTTTGGGGAATCTCTTTCTTTTTTATGGGTCACCCCTGCCTCGTGGGAGACGGCCGACATGTCGAAAAAAAATGTATCTATATATATATATGTTGGCCGAAAGAGAAAAATTTAAGTCCTTTCTAAAAAGAATTCACTTATACATTTAAAGATACAGTTTTTTCATTTATGTTAACACAAAATTTAATGAATTTATACCAAAAGAACCTTAGGAAACATACCTAACCTTACAATAACAACCGCAATTTATTTTAGCCTAAACCAACAAATAATCTTTTATATAAGTTTTATTATGTTTAATGATAAACAATGCCAAAATGAATTTTTGTTTTTTCGTTAGGTTCAGAATTATTTTTTTCAAATTATTACATACACAAATTTTATCTTGCCCTAATTGTTAAGAAGTGCGTTTGCTATATAAGCAATATATATATGATGTATATATATATATATATATAATATATTATATATATATATATATATAATATATATATAATATATATATAATATATATATCATATATATATATATATATATATATATATATATATATATACACACATTTGTATATACAACACATCGGCCCGTCTCCCACCAAGGCGGTGAACCCAAAAAAAGAAACTTTCACAAGGGGGGGGGGGGGGGGGGGGTGGGGGGGGGGGGGGGGGAAACATCATTCACACATAATCAGTGTCTTGGCAGAGTCGCTCAATACAACAGTTTAGATGTCACTTCAAACACTAATATCCCAAACCCCTTCTTTTAAAGTACCGGCCTGAATAATACGAACATAATTAACGGATTATTTTAACAGGAAAATGACCGCAGATTTTGCGATGAAAATTGCTACCGCAACGTTTATATTATTCCAGTAACACTGAACGATTGTGGCAAAAGATATTTAATTGCAACGAGAAAATACAAAGCACACTCTTGAAATCCTTAGTTCAGGTTTATCTTGCAGTAAAGTATAAAAAAAAAAGAAGGACAGTGGTAAAAGCTACTGAATGAAAAAAATCGGGAGTAAAGGGGACTTGTAATTGCCAAAGCAAACAATATTTTTACCGACCGCTTCGCTAAGCATGCATCTTCATGACTCAAAAATCGTAATAACCTGTTGTAAACAATTCAGGGAACTGGTGGGTTTGAACCTCCAGTCACTCTAGTGTGGGATTCTTCTGTAAATACTTATATTTGTCACAGTGGGGCCCTTGCTAACTTCCCTATGATGTATAGATATATATCAAGCAGAATGAAATCTTATAGAGGCATAGCTGCCCAGTGTTTACAACACTGATTTGTGAGTTTTAGGGACTCTTGCCATTGGTTTAGCCAACACCAGTTCCCTGATTAGTGAACCTCAGCTCAGCACAACAGCCACGTCGTTAAAATCTAGGCTTGCTCTTCGGTACATATCTTAATACCTGCCTGTATAACTCGAAGAATTGCCACCTTTTTATGTCGTTAGTTGGTGAAGTATTTTTGTGTGAGTGTTGGTAGGTAATAATTAACCATACAAAATAGTTAACAGCTACTCACAATATATATATTGTCTATGTCTAGAAAATATATACCTGCCATTCACTGCATCACATTCCCACAAACCACCTTCCTCCAATATGATAATAATAATAATATTAGTATTATAATTGTACGTGAAAAAGTAGCATTTATGGAATATTTTGCATATAGAAAAAAATACTAATCAATAATTTGGTTAGTGTGCAAATGTTTAATGAAGGTGTCGACTACAAGTGTGGGGATCATTAAGGTTGCCATTCAATTGCACACTAATGTCCCTCAAACTAACAGGCCATTTTGAAACTTACTAGGAGAGTAATCGTCCTGAGCATTACATAAGAATATAAGAACATAAAGAAAGAAGGAACACTGCAACAGGCCTACTGAACTGACCCATGCGGAAGCAGGTCCAATGTTCTCCCCCCCCCCGGAATTAGTCCAATGACCCCACCCCCGGATTAGCCCAATGACCCACGCCTGGGGGTCAGCCTCCTCACTCAAGGAAGGAGCACGGCACCAATGCGGGGGGGACCCAGCAGCACAACTAGTTCAGGTCTAACTCACACCCACCCACACAGATATATTTATATAAGCAAGTATTGTAAAACTACAACAACGTTTTAGCCTCAAATAACTGTACTCAGGATTTTTGTCCCACTCATCCCGAAACTCTATTACCAAACCAGTGCTTTCCTATATCCTTCCTGAATCTGAAGTTTTCCACCTTAATAACCATAGTGCTGGCGAGTCCTTTCTTGGCTGAAACAGTCCTAGCATATCGGTTGCAAGTTTATTAGGTTTTAAAAGAATACCGACTGTAACAGAGTCCATTAGGGCTGTATATCCCCAAAAGTTTTTATTCGAAATTTTCTAGAATCCCGAATACTGGAATTAAAATAAAATCTCAATGTATATCTAGTGAGATTCTACATCCCTCCTAGTAATATATATACTACATCCCTCCTAGTATATATATACTATCTATCCCCTCCTAGTATATATATAACTTACAGTCCCTCCTAGTAATATATACTACATCCCTCCTAGTATATATATCTGACAATTCCTCCAAGTATATATAATAAACAATACCTCCTATATATATATTACTACATCCCTCCTAGTATATATATACTACATCCTCCTAGTATATATATCTACATCCCTCCTAGTTATTATATACTTACATCCCCCCAAGTATAAAAATACTACATTCCTCCTAGTAAATATATACAACATCCCTCTCTAGTAAAATATAATAAATCCCTCCCAGTAATATTATATACTAACATCCCTCCTAGTTATATACATACTACATCCTCCTAGTATAAATCTACTACATCCCCACCTATATTATATATACACATCCCTCCTAATAATATATATACTACATACATCCCTCCTAGTATATATATACTACAACCCTCCTAGTATATATATACTACATCCCTCCTAGTATATATATACTACATCCCTCCTAGTATATATATACTACATCCCTCCTAGTATATATATACTACATCCCTCCTAGTATATATATACTACATCCCTCCTAGTATATATAAACAAACATCCTCCTCGTATAAATATACTCACTATTCCCTCCAAGTATATATATACATACAACCCTCCTAGTATATATATACAACATTCCTCCTAGTATATATATACTACATTCCTCCTAAATAATATATACTACATCCACCTATAATATATACTACATCCCTCCTGTATATATATACTAACATCCCTCCTAGTATATATAAACTACATCCCTCCTAGTAATATAATACAACATCCCTCCTAGTATAATATACTACATCCCTCCTATATATATATCTACATCCCTCCTATTATAAATAAACTACAAATCCCTCCTAGTAAATATATACTACATCCCTCCATAGTAAATATATACTACATCCCTCCTAGTATATATATTACTACATTCCTCCAGTATATATATAACTGACAACCCTCCTAGAATATATATCCTACACCCTCCCTAGTAATAATCTCCAAACATCCTCCTAGAAAATAATACAACATCCCACCAGAGTATATAAATACTACAACCCTCCTATTATATATATACTACAATCCCTCCTTAGTATATATATACTACATCCTCCTATAAATATATACTACATTCCTCCTAGTTATAATATACTACATCCCTCCTAGTTAATATATATAACAACATACCTCCTAGTATATATATACTACATTCCTCCAAGTATATAATATACAACATTCCGTCCTAGTATAATATATACTACATCCCTCCTAGTAATATATACTACATCCCCTCCTAGTATATAAATACTACATCCCTCCTAGTATATATTTACTACTCCCTCCTAGTATAGATATACTACATCCCTCCTATATATATATACTACATCCCCCTAGATTATAATAGCTCGCACATGAGCCTCAGTGAATATTATAATGAATAATAATAGATATACAAATGAGAGATAGTCACTGACAAACTTACTTGTTTAGAAAATATTCTAAAACGAATATTTATTTTAGTCCTGGTTTTATTTACCCATGTAAAATAACATGACCGATCTACTCAGATGTGACCGGAAAAAACAGTCAACTAGGGGAAACGGGACTTGGCTTTTATGCTAGATTTGACGTAGAAGTTTTGGTGCTTAAAATTAAAAATCAGAATTTATTTATTGCATCTGTATGTAAACCACCAGATGTAACTTACAAGAAGTTCGAAGGTAATTAATGTAAATCCAGAACTGACTTGAAAATCCTTGAAAATTCGGTCCAAATATTCCATTTCTTGGTGACTTAAATTTAAGACACCCAAAATGGAGGAAAGTAATGAAAACTATAATAGGAGAGAGAATCCTGGGAGCCAGTCTGGATGAACAATCTCATTTAAATGAACTATTAGGACTACTACAAGTTCACATTATTCAATCAAACAGGTATACCAAGTACACTAGATAATACTCTAGACCTTATACTTACATAATATTGTTGAAGACAGGATACACCCAAAACCTGACATAAAATTATAAATATACAAAGCAAGTTATCCATGTTATAAAAAGGGAATGTACGAAGTATAATGATACCAACGCTCTTATCTGAGTGTGAAGCAGCAGGGGTGGTGAATGTTGCAACAAGGAGAAGGTTGGAGGCAGTGTGAAGCAGCAGGGGCGGTGAATGTTGCTACGACTAGGAGAAGGCTGAATGGCAATGTGAAGCAGCGGGTGCGGTGAATGTTGCAACCAGAAGAAGGTTTGGAGAAGTTGTGAAGCCAGCATGGGGCGTGACTGTTGCAACAGAAGTAAGGTTGGAGGAAGTGTAAGCAGCAGGAACGGTGGATGTTGCAACAAGAAGAAGGTTGGAGGCAGTGTGAAGCAGCAGGGGGCCGTGAAGTTGCAACAAGGAGAAGGCTGAAGGCATGTGGAGGTTTCATGCTGAGGGCAATGTGTGTGTGAAATATAATGCAGAAAAATCCGTACTTGGAGATAGGAGTGCTGAAGATTCTAAAAGTATTACCCAGACATTTGAGAGAGGATGAACAAAATAGGAATTCTTGGAGGCATATAAAACCTGTAGCAGAGGGGAAGGCGGGGTTATGGGTCATCCTTGGAAAGGTTGGGAGGGAGGGAGTAAAAGTATGTTTTTGATGTCCCGAACTTTCAGCAAGCTGCGTGAGAGTGTTAGTTGCGTCAGTTAAAGACAAATTATTTTTATGACTTGACGTGCTGTTGGAGAGTGTGAGTAATGGAACAATTTAGAAAGGAAAATTCAGAAAACCGGTTAGGCGGACTTGAGTCCTGGAAGGTGGGAAGTACAGTGCTGGCATTCTAAAGGAGGATGTTGATATGTTGCAGTTTTTTTTTAAATGTAGTGTAGGCACACCTCTGGCAAGATAGTGATGAAGTGAATGATGATTAAAGTGTTTCTTTTTTTTTCGGGTCTCCCTGCCTCGGTGGGAAACGGCCGTGCGTGATAAAAAAAATAACATACTGACCCTAATCAACCAAACACACTCAGTCAAGAGCGTATGTTTAACAACTATAACAAAAAAATCATGCGCTTATGGAAATATACTGAAGAAGACAGTCTGATAAACCAGAACCTGAACCCCTTAATTTTTAAGTGATGGACTCAATGCGGTAGAAAACAGTTCCAGCGATCAGAAGTTTGCTTTTGGAAGGGAAGAGGAACTCCCTCTATACACCTCATATTTCGACAGGATAAAATTCATTGGCACTAGAGGTATGCTCCCTGACACATAGCATTACGTAGGACGAAAAGTTTGTATAACGCAAATCAGTCCCTCGAGTCATAGCTATGGTTGACTGTGATAAATATTCAGTTGAGTGAAAATTTACATGACTGTCCATAACATGTACTTCTTACCTATGTCTATCCTCATTCTTCGTTGCTTATTTATGTACATGGTTCTGTAACTCAGTTGTTGTGTAAATGACTGCAGTATAATTAATAGATAACCAGAGTAATGTCATACACCATCATTGCCTTTTTCTGAAAATAATTTAGAGCAATTGAAAATGTTTTAAAAGATAAATTATAATTATTCTTTTTTCAAATTATTATAATTATTATTATAATAATATATATGTAACTGGTAGTGTGAAATGCTCCCCCCGTCCTTTCTATGCAACTATAAATATAGTTAAGGAATAATAAATATATATACACAGTAACATTTTCCAATTATTACAAATCGTTAATATTATGACGATTCTCGCTGTTTGCTTTTCTGTTGATCAGAAAGTTCCAATGTTTATCTCGAATTTAAGGTGTATAAATTATTTTTATGTGCTAGTTAATGTTTCTAGAGTTTAAATTCATTGTAATAATTATTGCAGGTAATTAAAACAAGAGACGAAAATAAGCAATTTAAGGTGTTTTAAAAAGGTGTTTGTTTATAGAGTTCTGTTAAGTTCGAAGCATTGAGGGAACACTAGTCGAGCTTTAGATAAACAGAAGGTCCCACAGGTACCATATCAGTTCCTGCTACTAACAAGTTTAGTCGGCAACCAGGGCCACCTTGACGAAATATAGAAAGTTACTAGAGAACTTGCCACCTTTGTTCCTGGAGGGTAAAAACAGCACTACCAGAGATAAGACTAAAAACCTGACTAAAACTTGAATGTTTTCCATTAATAATAAGATTCCCTAACCTGATGAAGGAATAGATAGCAACTGGATCAGAAAGGTTCTCAAAACATAATGGTAAGGCAAGACGAGGACTAATATATATATAATAAATTATTAAGGGCAGAGTTCCTGGAAACCTCTTGTAGTGTGATGGCCAAAGTTTTTAAAGTGGTTATAAGGAGCGGTAGTTAAGTGGAGATTTATTTGAGTGAGCTAGTCTGTTACAGTAAGTTTGTATGTTGTTTTTGTTTTTTGAAGATTTCGAATGTCTTTTCAGCACAGGTGCTTAACAAATAGTTTTATCGTCATTATATTTATTAATCTTTGATCCATGTATAAGTGTCCATGGGAGAGTAAACTGGTGAAATAACATATTAAATGCATCTTCCCTCTGGAAGTCAAAACAGCTCAGTTTTCAGGCTATGTTACCCTAAGAGACAGTACTTGTCCAGAACTAATATTTTATGAGTAGACTATTCAATATCATACTTATTGAGTTCTCTTGTTCCTAGCCCAATTCTGTCTCTCTACCGCTGAAACTTACGTCCTTTCCACCCACCTCTACTGTACTACAGGTGGTGGCAGTATACATTCTTAATGTGAGAATTAAGCCCTACCCTTTCTTTTACTCTCAAATTTTATTTATTGTCTTTTTTTCATTTGGTTTATATATATTTTAATCCACTCCTGATCTCCGCCTGTCTCAATACAACAAAATAGGCATTGTATGATACTTGTCGACCCCGGGTGGGACTGGGATGGCAACTTCACATCAAGTAGCTAGCAGGAGAGGACGAGGCTCTCTTCCTGTGGGTGAAGAGCGGATAACAGTAATTGTTAAAGGCACAAGACTGGCTAGAGAAATACCAGTAAAGTCGAGATCAAATTAAATGCATCATACAGAGTCTAGAGGAAAGAGCGAGCAAAACTCCATTAGCGCAACGAGAAATCCCAAATATTTCTTCTTACATGTAAAATACCAATGACAAAAAAAACATAATTGAATCGATCATCTGATGTAGATGGAACATACCTAACTACAATAAAGAAATGAATAAATACTCTTATACCAACAATAGTCACTTTTAAGGCTAAAGCCTGACCACCTAAATATAGTTTTTCACGAGCAAATCAGAACACTACAAACGATCACAATAAAATCTCATACAACCCTTAACCTTAACATCCACTTGATTTCGAGAACTTTATTATTTTCCAGGTGTTACGCAGTGTGCTGCCGTCAAAAATTTATTATCAAAAATAATGTTACTTGGTTCCGGATTGAACCAAATCCAAACGCGTATTATTCCCGGCCAGTTAAAATAGATATTCGTGTTAATAACTGTAATGAAAATATCATGATATATAGTAATATTTTTTTATATTTAGATTATTACAAAGCAAACTGGCCCCAACAGTGATTCATAAATCTGACACTACCAACAATACTAAATACAAAAAAATATTACTATATATCATGATATTTTCATTACAGTTATTAACATAAACTGTCTATTTTCAACCTTTCCATATAGTAATATTACTCATAAAAATATACACATAAAAAATAT
>NW_026507628.1:0-17014 GCF_026875155.1 Cherax quadricarinatus
GGCCGGGAATTTTTCTTTTTCTATCAACTTATAAACAAAAACGACGTTAAGTGAGGATTTCCTGCACACCTAAATATGCGTATATGTACATGAAAGCGCTCCGGTTTTCGTGCTTATTTTTCTCGCTGTGGCAATTTTGTTACATTTGCAATAACTCGTTTTGTTGTAATTTCTTCCACTCCTAAATATGCGCAACAATCTAAGAACATGATAGAGAATGGTGCAAGTGGGAACAATAACACGGCAGAATTCTATCGTTCGTAACATGTGTAAGAGAAATGTAATCATGATAACAATGTAAATAATGCATTTCTCAGAGCCATCCGGCGTTTCCTCCCAAAGCAGGTTGATGCAATAAGGAAAACCATCACTTGTTTGCTCTTGAATTCAATAATAAGTTGTACGTATTTTTTTCCTCATCTATTGTGAAATTTATTCATCCTTCATCAGCGCTGATTTTGTATATCCATTTCCCAAGTACCGAAGTACATCCACTTAAAAAGTACCTAAATAGATCCATTTCCCTAGTGTCTAAATACATCCGCTTCCAATTTACCTAAATACATCCACTTCCTAGTACCAAAAATACATCAACTTCTACGTACCTAAATACTTTCCACTTCCAAGTACCTAAATACATCCACTTCCAAGTACCTAAATACATCCACTTCCAAGTATTAAATTTATCCAAGCCCAAGTATTTAAATTTAACCATTTCCCTACAAACTCCTTCCATTCAATTTCCTTCGTGGGAAACCTGTGGTCGCCAGGTGTCGTGGGTAAAACTAGGTAAATACATCAGGCAGCGCAAAACATTAATAATCAAAAGAAATAAATAAAAAACGTTGTGAGAAAGGAGGAAGAGAAGAAAGGAGAGATGAAACGAGGGGAAACTCTCCAATTACTCTGTTAAAAGAGTTGTTACGTACCGCTAAAATTTGCTGCCACAATATTATTAATATTATTATAATTAGTAGTAGTAGCAGCAGTATTAGTCTTATCATTATCATCATTTATTATCAGTATTATTATTAATATTAGTATTATTACTATTACTATTAGTATTATTACTATTAGTATTAGAATTATTACTATTATTGCTATTGGTATTATTACTTTTATTTTATTATTATTGCATTGATATTATTATTGTTATTATTATTCTTTCTTCTTTCAACACATCAGCCGTATCCCACCGAGGTGGGGGGGCCCAAAAGGGAAAACAAAAGTTTCTCCTTTCATATTTAGTAATATATACAGGAGAAGGGGTTACTAGCCCTTGCTCCTGGCATTTTAGTCGCCTCTTACAACACGCATGCTTACGGAGGAAGAATTCTGTTCCACTTCCCCATGGAGATAAGAGGAAATAAACAAGAACAAGAGCTAGTAAGAAAATAGAAGAAAACCCAGAGGGGTGTGTATATATATGCTTGTACATGTATGTGTAGTGTGACCTAAGTGTAAGCAGAAGTAGCAAGACGTACCTGAAACCTTGCATGTTTATGAGACAGAAAAAACACCAGCAATCCTACCATCGTGTTAAAAAAAATTACAGGCTTACGTTTTACACTCACTTGGCAGGACGGTAGTACCTCCCTGGGCGGTTGCTGTCTACCAACCTACTACCTAGGTTATTATTATTATTATTATTATTATTATTATTATTATTATTATTATTATTATTATTATTATCATTATTATTATTATTAATGTTGTTGTGTTTTGCGAAACCTCCTGTGGGTTATTCAGCGCTAGGTGTGGAATAGGCTCGAACCTCCGTTCACTCCGTCCAGTTGCTTTACTGTAGTCTTACCTTGAAATTTTAGGTTAAAAAAGAAGACACGGGCGTCGAGTTAAGGAAAAAAAATAATGGGATGAAGAGAGAAGCGGGAGGGGAGGAGAGGGGAGGAGGAGGGGAAAAAAGAATAGAGGGAGAAGGGAAAAGGAGGAGGAGGAGGAGGAAGGAAAAAGAGGAGAAGATTCCTGTGCCCTTTTGGGAAGTTTTTTAATTAATTTTCCCAAAAAAAATTTTGGGGTTTCCCCTCCATTTTTGGGGAAACCATGCCCAAAAACCTTTTTTTAATAACCCAAGGGGGGAAAATTTAAATTTTCTTTCCTCATTAATTCCCCCTCGGTTGGAGGGTTTCCCCCATTTCCCCTCAAAACCCCCAAAAACCAAAACCCAAATGACCCAAAACCAAAACCAAAACCCAAAACACAAACCCCCCAAAAACCCCAAAAAACCTCAAAGACCAAACCCACACATTTTTAAAAAATAAAATTTAATTTGTTACCCCCGATAGCCCCAATAAATTTCCCCGGGGGGCCCATTTTAATTTTTAAAACCCTCGGGGGAAAAATTTCCCCTTTGAGAACCTGGGTTAAATTTTTAAAAGGGGAAACCCACTATTAAATTTATTCCCCAAACCCCTTTAATTTTCTTAAAAAAAGGGGGTTAAGCCCCAAACCCTAGGTTTTTTTTACTTTTACAAACCTGGGGTTTAAGAAAGAAAATTGGTTTAACAATTTTAAAAGGGGGTTTTGTTTGGGGTTTTAATTCCTTTTGGCCAAGAGGGGGAATTTTAAAGGGTGTAGAAAAAGTTTGGGGGGTTTTGGAACCCCTTTTTGTGGGTGGCTTTTCCCTTAAGGAAAAAGGGGGGTTTGAGTTTTTAGATTTTTGGGGAACGGGGTTTTTAATTTCCCCCTTTTTTTTGGGTTTAAATTTTTGGGGGGAAAACACCGGTTTAAAAAACCCCATGTTTCTATTCCCGGGGAAGGTTTTCCTTTTTCTTCCATATTCTTGTTAAATTTGGCCCAAAAAACCCTTTTTCCAAAAAAACCAAAACTTTTGTCAAACAAAAAACACACACCAAACAAAACCACCCCCCCAAAAAAAAAAAAACACAAAAAAAGGATACACGAACCCAAACATTTTTAAAATAAAATTTAAATGATTTTTTCTTTTTTATCAGACCCAAAAATTTTTCCCCTTGTTTGAATTTTTTTCCCTTTTAAGGGGTTTTTACCCCTTTAAAAACCTGCTTCTCCCTTTTTTATATAAAGGGAATAAACTTATTATTTCTATTTTCCCCCAACTTGGGGTAACCAAACTTTTTTTGAAAATTTGGGACCCGATTTTAACGAAGAAAATGGTGTTTTGGGTTTCCTTTAATTTTTTGGTTTGGAAAATTTGGGCATTTGGGGACGAGGGCCCTGTGTTTAACCCCTTCCTTTTATGAAAAATATTCTATTAAATGAAACCCGTTTGTGGTACGGGTTTTGGTGGCCTTAAAGGACCTATTTAAACTCATGGCCTTAAAAACCCCTTTTTTTATTTAATTTTTTGGGCACCGGTTCACATTCTTTTTTTACTCTCGGGCCCCCTTTCATGTTTTTTCGGAAAATGGACCGCTTTTTAAATTTTCCTTTGTTTTTCCCTTGAAATTTTTCAAACCAAATTTTTTTATTTCAATTCAAACCAGAAACGCGGGAAAGGGAAAAAAATTTAAGCCAGGAAAGGGCCGGGATACTGCTCCCTGAACGGAAAGATTACCCCAAGGGCGTTTTACGCATCCCCCGATTCCTGTGATTTGCGTTTTTCCTTTCGGATTATACCCGTTTGTTAAACGTTTTGTCATTTTTTAGGAACCCTTTGGTTTTTTAAGGTTTTCTTAAAGGGGGTAATTGTTTAAAATTAACCTTTATAAACTTTGGTTTATTTTTCCCTTTATTTTTTATTAACTAATACAAATTAAAACTCCTTGGCAAGGGAAAAAAGTTACTGGAATTTGTAAAGGTTTAAAATTTAAGATTATACTTACGCCCTTTAATTTTACCCCGGGGCCCAAAAACCTTTTAACCCACCCCCCTTTCCCATTTTTTTTCCCCTGGCACTCATTAAAAGCCCAGGAAATTTTTTAAGGGCTTTTTTCCCTTGGGCCCCCCGCCTTCCCAACCCTGCAACGCAAAACACATTCCAAAAGGGCCATAAAAAAGGTGAAAAAATGGACGGTTTCCCCGGACCTCTTTACGCAGCGAGCCCTTTTGGGGATTTTCAAACCCTTTTTAAGCTTTCCCAAGAGGAAAAACCTTTTGGGGCGGGAAAAAAGGAATTCCTTCAAAAAATTTTTTTAAAACCCTTTTTTTAATTTTTTTTAACTTTCCGGGGAAAAATTAACGGTTTTTGTCGGTCTTAAAACATTACATTTCTTAAAACCCTTTTAACCCACCCCCCTTCCTAATTCTTTCTTAAATCTCATTAATAAAAGAATTTTTGGGTTTTTGGGGCCCCCCCAAACCCCTCCGGGCCAATAAAAAACCTCAACCACCCCGGGAAAAAAAACAAAACCCCCCTTTTTTCCAACCCCTACCCCCGAAACCTTTTAAAACAAATTTTTTCAAAACCCAACCCCTGAAAACAAAACAAAAACCTTTTATTACCCCTTTTTAAAACCCCAACACAAATTTTTACCCACCCCGAAAACAAAACAAAACCTTTTCCCCTTTTTAAACCCCGTTCACTACACAAAGCCATACCCCCCCCCCGGGCAACACAAAAAAAAACCACCCTACCCCTGTAACACTACACAAACCCAAATCCCCCACCCCTGCAAAAACAAAAAAAAAACCATCACCTACCCCTGTAACACTACACAAAGCCATCACCCACCCCGCAACAAAAAAAAAGATCACCCCCCGTAAAAAAAAACAAACCACAAAACCCTCACCCACGGGCCCTGAAAAAAATAAAAAACCTTTTCCCAAACCCCGAAAACACACAAAGCCTCCCCTACCCCGCCCCCACACAAAAAAACCCAATACCTCCCCTGCCTCCAAAAAAGGGGGCCACCAACCCGCCCCCCCCAACCAAAAAAATTAAAAAACCCCCTTTTGTGAAAAAAAAACCAATCCCCGCAAGAAAAAAGGTTTAAAATAAACCAAAATTTTTTAAAAGGGGGGCCCCAAGCCCAAAAGCCCCCCCCTCAGTGCCAAACACCAAAAAAATTCTTTTTTTCCGGGGGTTCCTAACCAAAAACCTTCCCCCCCAAAATTTTAAAAAATTTTAAAATTCCCGATTAAAAAAAATTAAAATATACCAAATTTTAAAGGGGGGAAAAATTAGGAGGGAAAAGGGGGTGCCCAAAAGGGTAGAAAAAAGGGAAAACTTTATAATAATTAAGGTCTTTTAAAAAATTTTTAAGGGAAACAAAAAAATTTTATAAAAAAAAACAATTTTAAAAAAGGGTTGGGGAAAAAAGGAGATTTAAAAAAGGGTGGGAATTTGGTAAGATGGGGAGAGGGGTTTTAAAAGGTAGAGGCCGAAGAATTTTTGAAAAAAAAAAATTTTGGGGTTTTTGGGGGGGGGTGGGGGGGGGGGGGGGGGGGGGGGGGGGGGGGGGGGGGGCTTTTAAATTTTGAGGAAGAAAGGGGGGGCGGTAATTTCAGCTTGGCCAGGGGGTATACCACTTTAGGAGTGAAAAGAGCAAAATGTAAGGTGGGGGAAAGGTACGTGAGGCATTCCCGTAAAAATGAAAGGGGTAAAGCAGCTGGAACTGAGGGGATCATGAAAAGAAATGTTAAAAGCGGGGGGACATATGGGGGAGGGGTTTGGGTATTTTTTGTTTAGTAAATGTATGAAAAGGGGAAGGTCCCTGGGGTTTGGGGCGGAGAGCATGTATAGCCCCCTTTATAAAAAGGGGAAAGGGGGACAAAAGAGACGGTAAAAATTATAGAGGAATAATTTTAAACTGATGACCAGGAAAAGTGAAACGGGGGGTTAAATTTTTAAAAAATTTAGAAGTAAGACAGAATGTAGAATTGCGGATGAAAAGGGGGTTTTTTAGATTTGGGTGGGGATGTGTAGATCTTTGAACATAAATTTAAAGCAATATTTAGAAAAAGGGTAGGGAAGCTTTTATTCCCTTTTAAATTGGATTTAGAAAAGGCATATAAATAGAGTGGAAAACCCACAGACTCGGGTTTAAAACAATAAAAGCGGAAAATAATGTATGGGACCGGGGAGTAGAAAATGTTTTGGGGAACTCATTTTTAAAAGATCACAAAAGTGCCACGTTTGGGCACTTTCCCAAAAAAAAAGTGGGAAAGGATAAAAGAACTTTCAAAACGATAGATCCCAGCCCATGACGTTTCCTTTTTTCAAATCACTTGTTCTCTCTAGGCTGGAATACTGCTGTACATTAACATCTCCCTTAAAAGGGCGGGTGAAATCGCGGGCTAAAAGTGTACAGAGACCCTTTTAAAACTGCACGAAATAAGTTTGTCAAGCACCTAACTACGGGGAAACGTTTGGGAAAGCACTTGACTTGTACTCTTTTTAAAACGCAGGGGGGAGAGTTTAAACATAATCTAATTTGGAAAAAATCCGGGAAAAGGAATAGCCCCCAAAACTGCACCCAGAAATCACTCCTTACAAAATTTTTAAGACTGGGCAGGCAAATCCCCCCAAATTAAAAGAAGGGGGGGCCATTGGTAAAAAAAAGGGGAAAACACCATAATTTTCCGGGGCCCAAGACTGTTCCACCCCTCCCATCAAGAAAATTAGGGGAAATTTAAACCAAAAAACCCCCGGGCGCCTTAAAGAAAAAGGGGACAGAAAACCTAAAGCCAGGGGCCGGGATCAGCCTGGCTGGGCTCGTACGTTGGACGGGCGTGCGGCCAGCAGAAAACCAGCCTGTTGATGGGCCCGATCCATGGGGAGGCCGGCCCGTGGACCGGGCCGGGGGGGCGTTAAACCCCGGAATAACCTCCAGGAAACCCTCCAGGTGGGGTTTGTGAAGAAGAGAGGGAGACATTTCCCCTAAAATGGCCCTTAGACGGGAAATTTTAAAAATGTCACAAGGTTTTTTTAAATATATTTTATAGATGGGGTTTAAAAAAAAATAAACCCTAGGGAAATTCGGGAAAAAGGGGGGGTTTAAAATTTGGGGGGAAATTAAATAAAAAAAGGGAAGTGACAAAAGTTATTTTTTGCTGTTTGATACTGTGCTTATGAAAAATTCTAAAGAAAAATTGCAAAGGTTAGGGGAAACAAATTTTTGGGACGGTGTGAAGGTAAAAGTTGAAAGTAAAACATAGAGAAGAGTAAGGGATGAGAGTATCAAATGATTTAGAAAAAAGAAAAATTGGATATAAAATTTGGGGGGGGGGGGGGGGGGGGGGAAGAGTATGGAAGAAGTAAAGTTTTCAAAAATTTTGGGGAGTTGAGGGTGTCAGCGGGAGGGTTTTTAAGAAAGATGAGGTTAACCCATAAAAATTGATGGGGAAAAAAGGGTGGGGGGGGAGCATTGGGGTTTAAAAGGGTGGGGGGCAAAAAATTTTTATCTATGGGGGGCAAAAAAGGGGAAATTAAAAAAAAATTAGTCCCAAACACTCTTAATGGGTTTGAACCCTTGGGTTGTAAATGCTGCAGCGAGGAGGGGGTTGGGGCAGGGGAGATCTCCTGTCAAAGGGGCAAAGCAAGGTGCAAATTTTAATGCAGAAAAATCGGAGGTGGAAATTAGGAAAAGGGTGTGGTTTGGTCATTTAGAAAGAATTTAAACAAAGTAAATTTGGCCCATGGAGAGCGAAATAAATCTGTGGGGGAAGGAAGGCGGGGTGGGGGGCTCCTGGGAAAGGGTTTGGGAAAGGAGGGGGGGGAAGGGAAGGGGTTGTGGGCGAGGGTTTGAATTTCCAGTAAGTGTGCTGAGCGTGTTGGAAAAGGGTAAAATGGAGAAAAATTTATTTGGGACCTGCGAGCTTTTTGGAGTGTAAAAGGGATTGGGGGAAACCCCGGCTATTTTACAAAACCCGGGACTTGAGTCCGGGAAAGGGGGGAATAAAAAGCCGCACTCTAAAGGGGGGGTTTTTAAAAAATTTTGGGAGTTTGGAGAGATAATAGTGTTTTTTTTAAAATACGTCCCTACTTCTAAAAATGTTGGTTTTTAGCACCTCTGCAAAAAACAGTGTTTAAGGTGAGTAAAAGGTTGAAAGTTTTGAATGATAAAGTATTTTTTTTTGGGGGGATATTCTTTTTTTTTGGGGGTCACCCCCTCGGGGGGAGACGGCCGACTTTTTTAAAAAAAAAATTCATAATGATGTTTTTTGAAGGGGTGGCCCCTGTAAGTCAACCGAAGTCCTTGGGTCATATGACTTTTAAGACCCCAGCTCGGGGTATCATTTGAGTAAGACACCGCGTTGGGAAAAACTTTTTGTTTTTATTTCCTGACAAACTTTATCCCTTTCCCTTTACCCGGGCCACTTCCGCTTCTGGCATTAACCCTGCACAATGATAAAGAGACCGAATGCAGTTATATAAAACCCTTATTGACGACGTTTTTTCCACATTTGGGGGCCCTTTTTAGTCTGTTTCCCCATGTCCTAAACCCCTTTTGTCTGTACCCTCTTTATCAGTATTTATAATCGTATTCTGTATCTCATACATTACATATCATCGTTCCCATATCTCATACCACAGGGGTCTCCCCTACTTACATATCAGGGGTCCCTTTTGGGTCTCATAAAATTTGCATACTATCACATCTGTAGCTAAAACCACTACATACGTCAAAAACTGCAAAAGGAACACCTGGGCCCGGCCAGGGATGTTTTTTCAATTTTATTAACAAAAAGCGTTAAACTCGTGCATTTCGACACAACTTTCTCTTAGGCAAAACAAATGGAATAGCCTTTTTTTTTTTAGCTATAAAAAAACAAACTATCCATTTTCTTTTTTGACTGGAATAAAAATAATACCTAAAAGGTCATTATTCAATTTTGAAAGTTTCCCCCGGGATAAAACTTTTAAAAAATTTTTCCGGAAAATCATTAGATTAAAAATTTTAAAAATTTTTGGGCAAATTTAATTAACGTGTCGAAGTGACGGGAGGAACTTACAACGAAAAAAGGGATAAATATATATAAAAAAAATATTTAAAATAAATATATATATATATAATAATAAAAAATATATATATATATAAATTTATATAATATATATATATAAATATAAAAATTTGTTTGTGTGTGTGTGTGTGAGTGTTTTGCGGGTACTTTATTAAAAATTTTTTTACAGTGTTTTTAGGGAAAATGATCATTAATAACGACGCACATAACTAATGAAGTTAGTTTCCAAAATTTTTTTTAAGACTAAGCTTCTCTAAAATTTTTATACAAAATATTAAACTTTTAAAGAGCGAAAATTTTAAGGCCATTAAAAAAAAAGAGGTGCACAGCCAAAATTTGCTTTTTTTTCCGGGTTCAGCTTTCATGCGTTTTGTTTTTTTTCCTTTTTTTTTTTGTCTCCTCCTTTTTTGCTTTCTCTTCCCAAAATTGGTTTTTTTTTCTTTTCCTGTTTTCCCTTTCCCTTTTTTTCCCCAATTATATTTTATTTTTTTTTTAATTTTAGTCCTCCCTTTTCCTCCTTTTCCTTTTCCTCCTCGTCCCCCCCTCCTCGTCCTCCTCCTCTTCCCTCCTTTTCCCCCCCTGCTCCCCAACTCCTTCCCTTTCCTTTTTTTCCTCCTTTACGTTTTTATCGTTCCCCGTTTTCCCTTCCTTAAACCTTCCTTTAAAAATTCAACTGTCATTCTTTTTTGTGTCTTTCTTTCCCTTTTTTTAAGTTTTTCTTCTACTTCATTCCCTTTCCCTTTAAAATACATTTTTACTTTTTTTTTTTTAAACCCTTTTATTATTTCCCCATGTTTCAAATTTTTTCATTTACATTTCCTTCCGGGGTTCCTCGCTCACGTTTCCCCTTTTTAAATGTTTATATGTCCCATATTTTTGGTTTTTCGTCTCTCATGCTTTTCCCTTTAAGTCCCTTTTTTCCCTTTTCCCCTCCAATAGCCTCTTTTTTTCCCCCTCCTCTGTTTATCCTTTGGGGTTTTTTTCCCTCCTCCGCTGACTTCACGGTTAGCACGGGGAAAGGGAAACAGAGGCTAAAGGGGGGGGAAAGGCGGTAGGAATCAATTTTTTTCCTACAAATATTTTTCACTTTAAAAAAAAGGGGGACAACACCCCCAACGATTAAAAAATTGAGGTGTGGGTGGGCTTTGGGGTTTAAATCGGGATTTCTTTTCTTAGTGATTTAAAGAGGCCCTGAATCTTTTTCCCCCGAATTTTTTCCCGTCCCATGGGGGGGGTCGTCGATAACGCAAACCCTAAACCCAAAAGATAAGCATACTGAAACGAAAGACCCGATAGAAATAAGGCACCCGGCCCGGGGCGGAGGTCGATAAGCCCGGGGTTTTCATGGGATAGGGCGTTGGTTTTCTAATGAAGTCGATGCAGTATTGCCCGTTGACGTCTTTTGGGATTTTAAACGTCCCATAAAAATGCGGGAAAAGTGGTCCGGCAAGCCTGTTTTGGTGTCTGAAAAAGGGGGTTTTAAAAAACAGTAAAAATTTGAATAAACATTTTCAAGGGCAAAAAAGCTGAGAACCGGAATAATTTTAAAAACATAAGCCCCGAGACCTGAAACTTTCAGCAGCCGGAAAAAGAGACCTGAAACCCCCCACAAAGGAAAATTGGGAGCGAAAAAGTTTTTAAAGCATAAGCTGAAGCCCCGAAAAAATTCAACAGAGGAATGTGAAAAACACTCCATCAACATCAGAAGGCCCGTGAGCAAAACACTCTTTACCAGGAAAGTTTTAAAAACCGAAACCAACAAAAAATCATAGTGAGAGAAAAACACCCCCCCGAAAACAGAAAACCCCAAAAAGCTCCCAAACATCAAACAAACAGGTCCTAAAGATCTGTCAGCGGACAAATCAGAAGTAAACGTTTACAAGGCCCCATCCGCAGTACCATCCTCTGGGGGTCAATTAGGCTGACTCAAAATATCAAGATGCGAGAGTAGCGACAACTACCTGTAAAGTCCCACATCTGTCAGTGGCTCGCAGTAATATTTTGACCAAGTGTGCAGGATTCTTTTGAAATTAAACGATGAAAACAAACGAAAACTAACCAAAAAATCAAGAACTGAGAATAAAACCGGGAAGTTGTTTCTAACCAGAGAGTGATGCCATTCTAACTGATTGGGACAAAATGAATTTTAAAAGTTTTCGTACAATTCCCTCAATTTTGTATTTAAAATTTATAAAAAAAAAAAAAAATTTTAAAAAAAAAACAACGATTTCCATATCTTTATCCATCTCACCCTTAAATGCAAATCGGGGGCCCGGGGGCCTGGTAGCTAAAGCTCCCCCTTCCCCGTGGGGAAAAAGTCGGGGTTTGGGTTTCCAGAGAGGGGTTTAAAAAGTTGGGGGTGTTTCGTTACCCAAACCGGAAATCCCCTGTTTACCCCAAAAGTAAAATGGGGACCTGGGTTTTTAGCGACTGTGTGGGGGCACATCAGAGAAAAAAAAACAGACCTAAATTTTCCTGACATGCTCTGCATAAAAAAGCGGGTTTAAAATATGTAGTATGTCACCCAGTTTCCGCTAGGCCCCTTTTACCGTACAGAAATTGTAGTAAATAAAGATATTAATATTAAATTTTTATTTTTTATTAATTTTTATTATCATTTTTAAAAATTTTTATTATTTAAAAAATTTTACCAAGGGGAGAGGGAGAGAGAGAAGAGGAAAAGGGGAGGGAGAGAGAGAGAGAGAGGAAAAGAGAGAGAGAGAAAAAGAGAGAGAAAGAGGAGGAGAGAGGTCTACAAGGGCTGTTTTCCCCTCCCCACCCGTACACAATTGACCGGGGGCAAGGGAATTTTAAACTACCTGTACCCGCTTCCCCAAATTAATTAACCCCCACGTCCCAAATCGAAAATTTGAACGAGAAAAGATTAGTTTTTCCCCGAAACTTCAAAAAATGCAGCCGAACCAAATTCAGAACCGAAGCACAGAGTGAAGGGAAATGGGAGGGAGGGGCGGTAATGATGGACTGGGGAAGGTTGGCAGTTAAAAAGGTGTTGTGTGTGTGTGGTGGTGTGTGTGTGTGTGGTGTGTGTGTGGTGTGTGGTTTTGGTGGTGTGTGGGGGTGTGTTTTGTGTGTCTGTGCGGGGGTTTTTCCCGGTGTCTGTGTGTGTCTTGATTTTGTCTGTGTGGGGTCTGGCGTGTGTTGTGTGTTGGGGCGTGTGGGGTGTGTATTCTGTGTGTGTCTGTGCGGGGTTGTGTGGGGCCCGTGTGTGTGTCTTGTGTGTCCTGGGGGGGTTGGGGGGTTGGGGGTGTGTGTGTGTGTGTAGTGTGTGTGTTGTCGTGTGTCTGTGTTGTCTGGGGGGGTGGGGGGGGGGGTGGGGGGTGTCGGGGTGTGTGTGGTCTGTGTGTGTCGTGCGTTTTTTTTGTTTTGTGCCCGTGGTGTGTTTTGTGTGTGTGTGTAACTGTGTGTGTGTGTGTTGTGGGGTGTTGTTGGTGTGTTGGGGTTTTTGTGTGTGTGTGTGTGTGTGTGTGTCTGTGTGCGTGCTGTGTGTGCTGTGCGGGGTGTGTGTGGTTGGGGTGTGTGTGTGTGTGTGTTGTGTGTGTGTGTGTGGGGTGTGTGGTGTGTGTGTGTGTTTTGTCTGTGGGGTGTTGGGGGTGTCCCGTGTGGGGGTGTGTCCTTGTGTGTCTGTGGGGTGTGTGTGTGTGTGGTGTGTGTTTTGTTTTTTGTGTGTGTCTGTTGTGTGTGGGGGGTGTGTGTGTTGTGTGTGTGTGTGTGTTGTGGTGTGTGTTGTGTGTTGTGTTGGGGGTTTTTGTGGTTGTGTGTTGTGTGGTGTGGGTGTGTGTGTGTGGTGTTGTGGTTTGGTGGTTTTTTTTTTTTGTGTGGGGTGTGGGGGTCTGTGTGTGTGTGTGTGTGGGTGTGTGTGTGTTGGGGTGTGGGGGTGTGTGTGGTGTCCCGTGGGGTGTCGTGTGGGGGGGGTGTGGTGTCTGTGTTGTGGGGTCTGTGTGTGGGCGTGCGTGTGTGTGGTGTCCCGGTGTGTGTGTGTGTGTGTGTGGTTTTGTGTGTGTGTTTTGTGTGTGTGTGTGGTGTGTGTGGTCTGTGTGTGGGGTGTGGGGTGTTTTGTGTGTGTGTGGGGTGTGGGTGTCCCGGGGTGTGGTTTTTGTGTGTGTTTCTGTGTTTTTGGTGTGTGTGTGTGTGGTGTGTGTGTGTGTGTGTGTGGGGTGGTGTCTGTGTTTTGTGTGTTGTCTGTGGTTGGGGTTTGTGTGTGTGTGGGCTGTGGTTGTGTGTGTGGTCTGTTTGGTTTTTGTGTGTGTGGTGTGTGTGGTGTTGTTTTGGGGGTGTGGGGGGTGTGTTTGTCTGGTGTGTGTGTGTCTGGGGTTTTGTGTGTGTGTTGTGTTTCTGTGTGTGTGGGTGTGTTTTGTGTGTGTGTGTGTGTGTGTCTTGTGTGTGTGGTTTTTGTGTGTGTGTGTTTGTGTGTGTGTGTGTGTGTGTGTGTGTGTGGTGTGTGTGTGTTTGGGGGTGTTGTGTGTGTGTGTGTTTTGTGTGTGTGTGGTGGTTTGTGTGTGGTGTGTGTGTGTTGTGTGTGTGTGTGTTGGGGTGTGTGTGTGGGTGTGGTTTTGGTTTTGTGGTGTTGTGTGTGTGTGTGTTGTTGTGTGTGTGTGTGTGGTGTGTGGGTGGTTGTGTGGGGTGGGGTGTGTTTGGGGTGTGTGTGGTGTTTTGTGTGTGTTTGTTGGGGTGGGGTTTTGGTGTGTGGTGTGTGTGTGTGTGTGGGGTTTTGTTGTGTGAGTTTGTGGGGTGGGTGTGTGTGTGTGTGGGGGTGTGTGAGTTGTGTGTGTGCTGTGTGGTGTGGTGTGTGTGTGTGTTTTGTGTGTGGTGTGTGTGTGTGCGTGGGGTGGGGTGTGTGTGTGTGTTGTGGTTTTGTTGTGGTGTGTGGTTGTGTGTGTGTGTGTGTGTGTGTGTGGTTGTGTGTGGGGTGTGTGTTTGGGGGTGTGGGGGTGTGTGTTGTGTGTGTGTGTCTGTGTTGTTGGGGGTGTGGTGTGGTGTTTTGGTGTGTGTGGGTGTTTTGTGTGTGTGTGTGGTGTGGGGTTGTGTGTGTTGTGGTGTGTGTTGTGTGGGGGTCTTGGTGTGTGTGTGTGTGTGTGTTGTGTGTGTGTGTGGGGTGTGTGTGTGTGGTGTGTTTGTGTGTGGGGTTTTGTGGGGTTTGTGCGTGTGTGTTTTGGTGTGTTGTGTGTGGTGGGGTGTGTTTTTGTGTGGGGTGTGTGGTGTGTGTGTGGGTGTGTTGTGTGTGTGTGTGATTTTGTGTCCCCGTGTGTGTTTTGGTGTGTTTTGTGGGGTGTGTGTTGGGGTTTTGTGTGTGTGTGTGGGGTGTGGTGTGTGTGGGGTGTGTGTGTGGGGTGTGGTGTTTTGGGGTGTTGTGTGTTTTCTGTGGTGGTTTTTTTGTAGTGTGTGTGTGTGTGTGTGTGGGGTGTGTTTTGTGTGTGTGGGGTTGTGTGTGTGTGTGTGTGTTTGGGGGTGTCTGTGGTGTGTGTTGTGTGTTTGTGTGTGTGGGGGTGGGGTGTGTGTGTTGTGTTTTGTGTTGTGTTTTGTGTGTTTTGGGGGTGTGGTTTTGTGTGTTGTGGGGTGTCTGTGCGGGGTTTTTGGTGTGTGTGTTTTGGGGTTTTTGTGTTGTGGTGTGTTGGTGTGTGTGTGTGTTTTGTGTGTGGGTTGTTTTTGTGTTGCTTTCTGGTTTTTTTGTTTGTTTTTTGGGTTTTGGTTTTGGGTTTTGGTGTTGTGTATTTGGTTGTGTTTTGGGGGGGATTTGCAAAGGTTTTTTTATTCCCCTTTTCTTTTTTTTTTTTTTTTCTTTTCTTTTTTTCTTTTCTTCCTTTTTTTTTCTTTCTTCTTCCCTTCCCCTTTTTTCTTCTTTTTTCTTTTTCTTCTTCTTTTCTTCTTTCCCCTTCTTCTTTTCTATTCTTTCTTTTTCTACTTCCTTTCTTCTTCATTCTTTTACTTCTTTTCTTCTTCTTCTTTTTCTAAATTTTTCTTCTTCCTATTCTTCTACTTCCCCTTTTTCTCTTCTTCTCCCTTTCTTTTTTTTCCCTTTTTCTTTTTTTCTTCTTTTTTCCTTATTATTATTATTATTATTATTTTATTATTTTTTATTATTATTATTATTATAATTTTTTATTATTATTTTTTTTTATTATCATTTTTTATTATTATTATTATTATTATTATTTTATTATTATTTTTTAAATTTTTATTATTATTTTTTATTATTATTTTTTTTATTATTTTTATTGCTTTTTAAAATTTTTATTTATTATAATTAATTTTTTTATTATTTTTTGCATAATAATAGTAATAATATTTTAAAGGAAAAAAAAGGGGAAAACCCAAAAAAATAAAAAATTTTCCCGAGAAAAAGGAAGGTAATTAGGTTTCCCGCGAGGATAGAATTCCCAGCTCCAACACCTTGTATCAAAAAATTTTGAGCAGCAACCCAACCAAATTTCCAAGCAAAACACCCTATCCATTCCCTTTCAGGGAATACACTTCACATACAACACAAGCTACAGGAAACTCAACAAGTCATTTGATAAATTTGTTTTTGGGGTCTTAGATGAAAGGACGATAGTCTCAGTTTCTTGTCAGCCCTGTCAGCTAAAGCAAAAACCCTGGGATCCCGACTTTTCAGCTATAAACAGTAAAGAATAAAAAGTCCCCAATACCTTTGCTGGGAAAACTCCACAAATAACCCAGGGATTGGAGAGATGTTTTTTTTCTGTGATGTATATTTTGAACCGTTGAAAAAGGGTCGATTACTTCAGCCTCTGTTTTACTTTAATTTACGATGGATTCACCCAATTGTCAGCAATAAAAAGTTCGATACCGTATTTTCCCCCGGGTTTATAAGGTCAACTCATTTGAACCATAAATGATGTTCCCCTGCAGATGTAACATAATAAAAAGTACACAAATGCTTAAACAAAACCCCCTCTGCCCGAAGTTTTAACTCTTGACGCTGGCATAAACGGTGCAAAAGGTGAAATTTTTCCAAAACTTTTTGTGGGGGGAAAAAATGCGCCCTTTATGGCCGAAAATGCGGTAAACAAAATGACTGTAATGTGAAAAAAGGATTCATAAAAAAAAAAAAAATTTAGCAGTTTCTTTTTGGGAAATTTTTTTTAATTTTAATATATTTTGCCAAAATATAGCAGTTTTACATTGGGTTTTGATGCCGTGAAGGTATTTTTGAGTCAAAGGGTTTGGGGTTACTTCTTCCCTTCTTTAGATCAGAAATCATTACCTCAAATTCCCCCAGAACTTGTAAGACCCTCCCCAGGATTTAGCGCTATTCCCCAACAAAAAATTTTAATTAATAATAATAAAAATAATAATAATAATTTAAAAATAATAAAAATAAAAATAATAAAAATAATAATAATAATAATAATAATAAAAATAATAATAAAAAAAATAAAAAAATAATAATAATAATGATAATAAATAATAAAATTAAAAAAATAAAATAATAAAATAAAAATAATAATAATAATAATAATTTTTTTTAACAAACCGGGGGCCCAAACCCCAAACCCAGGGCAGGGCGACCTAAAAAGAAAACGAAAGTTTTTCGTTTTTAAAATTTTGTAATTTAAAACAGGGGAAGGGGTTTCCAAAGGGTTCTGTGGGCCCGGTGGTTAACGCTCTCGCTTCACACGGGGAGGGGCCCGGGGTTTGATTTCCCCCGCCAGAGAAAAAAAATTGGACGGTTTTTTTCCACCCGTTTTTCTAGTTCCCCATCAGTAAAATGGGGACCTGGGTGGGTTTGCGACTTTGGGGGGTTTTGGGTCGCATCCTGTGACCTGACCTAAGGAAGGGCCTTTGGGCACAGACCGGGCCCCGGGGGCGGTTTACCCCCGGAACCCCTCTCCAAAATAAACTCCAAAAAACCGCCCCCTTGCTCCCAGCATTTTTTGCGCCAAATATAACACTCATTTAAAGAAAAATAAAAATTTAAAAACTAAAAATTTAATTAATTCCCTTGAAAATTTTCATTTTAAAACCCCTGAAACCCCTGCAAACCTTCCTCCGTAATTTCAACCCGGCCCGGGGAATTTTTTTGAGTTCAAGAAATTCCAGGGGAAAATTGGAGGGGGGGGGTAAAGGGGTTTTG
>NW_026507629.1:0-15000 GCF_026875155.1 Cherax quadricarinatus
ATTTTTTTAAAAAAGCACATAAGGGCAATTTTTTTCCCCATTCAAGCTTGATTACTCGGGACCTCTCGCTTTTAAAACGCATTCAAAAAATAAAAATTAATAATAATGAAAATTTATGAAAAAAAAAATAATAAAATAATAAAAAATATAATTAAAAAATAATAATAAAATATAATAATAATCCCTCATCGACACCCCCTAGCCCTTCTGGGGTTGGGTAGGTCCCTTAGCCAGAGTTTTGCAGCTCACAAACTGTCTTTCCCATAGCCCCCTTTGGGAGGGGGAGGCAGACCAAGGGGAGCTTCTCCCTACGAGAAGCAGGCCTGGGAACAGTGGCCCCTAAAAGGGGGGTACTTTTGCCTCCTCCCAGGGGAACTGGGTTCAGACACCCCCCTAGACGGAGCCAAGGCCGGCCACCATTTGGAAAAGCCCGGCCGGGGAATCCCGCAATTTCTTTAATAATAAATAATCCCTCATCTCACCTTTTGGGCTCTAGTAAACATTAATAGGACTTATTTTAGTGCCCCATAAAAATTTGTTTTTTTAAAAAAATTAAAATTAAAGGAAAAATAAGATTGATTTATTATAAAATAATAGTTATGGTCAATTACAAATTTTTTTTTTTTTTTATTTTTTTTTTTTTTTTTTTATTTTTTTTTTTTTTTTTATTTAATTTTTTTTTTACCCCCCAACAGTTAACTACTGTTAACGTTTTTACCCTTTAGGTTCTCTATCGTGTTCTTTTTTCATCCTTCTCAAAAAGTTACTGCCTGGTTTTTTTGCTCTCATTCTCTTTTCCCCCTTTCCTCTCTCTCTCTCCTCTCCTCTCTCTCTCTCTCTCTCTGCTCTCTCCTTTCTCTCTCTCTCGCTCTCTCTCTTCTCTCTGTCTTTTTACACATTACTTTGTGAACACTCTGCACAAGTCTCAACTCTGGAACGTTTTAAAAAAACACCTTGGGTTTCTTATCTTAAATAAAACGATGATTTATGATAATTTCCATTCTTATTACTGTCATTTCAAAACTTGTTTAGTAGCAGGTTAGTTCTTTGCAGCAA
Source organism: Cherax quadricarinatus (assembly GCF_026875155.1). NCBI lineage: Eukaryota > Metazoa > Arthropoda > Malacostraca > Decapoda > Parastacidae > Cherax > Cherax quadricarinatus. Next base: position 1,057 of record NW_026507629.1, read on the forward strand.
ACTTGATGACCTAACAGGGCAAAGTATACATTTTGAGAACTGCTTCTGTATAATATCATTTCCAATTCTCTTCGAACAAATTATCGTAGGTTGATCGTAAAACAGATGCCCACCATCCAGTACAATTCATTATGCTTAATCATTGATCAGTCCATCACTCTCTAAATACCTAGATTACCTGAAAAGTCGTTGCGAGGTCATCGCCCCCGCGCCTAGTCCTTGACCCAGCCTCTCGGTGGATAGGACGCTGATCTAACCAGGTTTTTACTGCTGATTGCACTCAGTCCAACATAACGAGCCACAGGTCCGTCTCGTCGGTATTGATTTTTTAGTTATATGTTCAGCTCTGGAAAGGCAACCAGGGTCAATTGGTAATCTTATTCTTATGTATAGTGGGAAAGCTGTTGAACAGTCTTAAGGCCCTGACCACTTCTTGTTGTTTCCCTTAGTGTACTCATGGCACCCGCGAAGAGAATTGGTACCTGAGCTTTTCTTGAGGTTTGTTGCACCGACTGCCCAATCTTTTTCCTTTCATAGGAATGATTTATGTGTGCACACTGGGGACCATCCTCTCTAGAGATTTTTCCAAAATAAATTAAAGATGTATCTTTCTTGCCTACGTTCCAGGTAATACAGGCCAAGGAACTTCGTGATCGTTCCAAATTAAAAAAATTAAGGGGCTTGAACTGAACTTACATGTTGCAGTTAAAATTTTTACTACACACATGTCTCTAGATCTTGGAATTCAACCTGCCAAGAGTGGACCTGTTATGGTACAGCAGTATTCAAGTCAAGATAGAAACAATTGACTTGAAAAGAATTCATTGGTATGGCTTCCCTTATTCTGAAAATTCCACATTATCCATACACAAAGTAATCCCCGCACATAAAAGAGAGAAAGCTTACGACCGACGTTTTCGTCCGACTTGGACCATTGACAAAGTGACGTTTGTCATGGTCCAAGTCGGACCGAAACGTCGTCGTAAGCTTCTCTCATTTATGTGCGGTTTAACTTTTGTGTATTTCCAGTCCACGGGTATTGTGCCTTTATGAGGTAGATTTATCCATCCAATCACTGTCCACGTAGATGTGTTTTCCTTGAAAGGTGGAGATCCTCTGACGATTAACACTCACAAGGTCCTTGGGACTTAGATTTTTGCTCCTGTTGCTGATCTAGAGTTTTGGAGGTATACACCGTTCTAAGCTATTATTTCCTCAAGTTCTCCATAACGGAGGAATTGAACTTTTGTCACTCAATGAACATCAAATTGTTTTCCGTGAAAAACTGGAAAATCATCGTATTATATCAGCCTAGAGATTTACCGTGTCCTGAATGGATACACTCTCGATGCTGGTTCTAGTTTCATCTGCAAACAAAGAAGACTAACGGTGTCTGTGGTTTACATCTCTGTCTAAGTCTGAAAGTGATGATGAAAAACAGGATGGGGCAGAGTACGTACATTGTGGAAACTGCGAGCTCACTGCTGGCAACCACCGACCGGTAAAGAAAAATAACTCTGTTTATCATTACTCTGTAATTCTATTAGTTTAGAAAAGTTAAAAGCTCCATCTGATCCACTTTTCCAGTTAATTTCCTGCACTGTTACCACGATACCTCAGTGCATCCGCATGTTCATTTCTAGCTAACTATCAACTAACTAAAGCTTAAATTGATACAAAACCATAGAGATTAAAATTTTAAGACATAGCAATTCACTGAGCTCAGTAAACTAAGGTAAAATATCATAAAGTTAATATTACGGTAATATATTAGAAAAAAAAACCCAGATGCTATATGAAAGGTTACTAGCCTCCAAAATGCCCTGTTTACTAAATCTATAATTGCCAATAAGTTCGCTATTCTGCTGAATCAAAATTAAAATAATTGTAGTAGCCTAGTTCATATATATAAATGACGTGCCGAATATGTAAAAACTTGGGATTTGGCTAAAATTGCGAAGCTCATCTGTCGAGTAAGACAAGCGAAAATTATGTGTATGCTGTAAATTCGCAAGAATAATTCTGAACCTAACGAAAAAAATAATCTCATTGGAGTCTTGTTATATTAATAAGTTATTGTAAACTTATCATTTAATACATTTAGCTGGATTAGGCTAAATTACATATTGCGCCTTGTTTTATTTATAAGGTTTTGGAAGTTTTCCTAAACGTTTTTTTGGGGTATCAATTTATTAATTTTTACATTAAATAAATGTGGCAAAAAAAAAATATATCTTTCCAACTTACAAGAGAAAAATTGTTAGGATTTAATTTAAACGAGTTCTTGCCTAACTGACCAGATTTTCCTATTCGGCACGATATATTACATATATCTATATAAATATATATATAATTAGAATATATATATTATATATATATATATATATAAATAGAGCATAAAAAAATAGTATATAAAATAATATATATTTATAATATATAATGTCGTGCCGAATAGGCTAGCACTTGCGAGATTCTGGCTTAAATAGCAAAAGCCCACCTTGCCATTAAAGGAGCAAGCGAAAATTTGTGTATGCAATAAATTTCGCCAAAATCATTCTGAACCCAAGAAAAAAAATAAATTTCACTGTGTATTCTTTAGTATTAATTATTGTAAACAAATCTAAAATATATTTAGTTGGGTTAGGCTAACAATAAATTCATCTTGCTAAATAAGGTTAGTAAGATTTCTAAGTTCCTTTTGGTGCAAAATTATAAAATTTTGCATCAACATTAATGAAAAAAAATATATCTCCTAAACGTTGTAAGGGGGAGAAAATTCTTAGAAAGAACTTAATTTTAAATGAGTCTTGCTAATTGAACAGCCAGTTTTTACATATTCGGCACGACATATATATAATGTATATATATATATTATATATTATATATTATATAAAGTAATAATATATTATATTATATATATATATGTGTGGTGTGTGTGTGTGTGTGTGTATATAATGCGAATGGTATATATAGTATATACATATATAATATATATATGAATATATATATATATAGTATATAATGATATATATATGTATTTATTAACACACACACACACACACACACACACACACAACACACACACACACACACAATCATATATATATATATATATATATATATATATGATATTTATAAAAATATATATTATATATATAGTATAATATACATGTAAGTGCGGCCGTCTCCACCAAGGCAGGGTGACTAAAAAGATGAAAATCAAGTAACTTTCACACTTCTCAGTAACATCATCAGGAGCTGTGCAAACGTTGAAAAGAGCAACTAAATCAGAGAGAGTTCTCAAGGTACATTTGCGGATGTGTCACCGTCCACGGTTTCCTTTAGAATGAATCTAATGGCTAAAGAAGAAAATAAGAAACCGGAAAGAGAGTGGAGAGAGATGACAAACGATGAAATACAAATGGAGTTCCACAAGGCTCCCCCCCCCCCCCACTGTCAGTTTTGTTTCGCTTTGGAGAGATTTATTTCCTACACATCGAAGCTGACTGAGGGCCCGAATTGGAAAAGAGGATTAACAAAAAGCTAAAGGACGCCTTGAAGCAAGCTGTGTTGAAGGACTTATTAAACAATTAGTCTCTCGTATTCCACCCTTCAGTAATGTACAGTGTGATAAAGATGTGGAAAATGAGGAAGGAAGAACAGGTAGTAAAGTAACAAGTGAGAGCGAAAACAGTTTATAGTGTCAAAAAAAAAAAAAGAAACCTGTGTGGTAGGTAACCAGAACGAAATATTCGCCAAGGCTCACATAAACACGATTAACGTCGTCTCGATCGTAACAGTATCAAAAATTATGATAACACCCATTCAGAACTCTCCTAAGAGCTCATTATGAATAATTTATACCATTCTAACCGAGAGGCTGTTATTGGTGTATATAGTACCAGTGTGAAATCCGGTCCTCAGATATTTAGGAAATTCTCGTTAGGTACATAGATTTTGCCACCGAGTGTAAATCCAGAGGTTATAAGACTCAGAGGTTTGATGGAGACTTTATTTTTATTAACCCTCGTCCAGTCTCCCACAGGTAGGTAACCAATAAAAGAAGAAACTTTTCATCATCATTCCACTCCATCACCGTGTCTTGGCAGAGGCGCGACTAAAGTACAGCTCCAAACTGTAAACAATCAACAACGTCCGTCTTCAGAGTGCGAGCACTGTAACTCTTCCCACCCTATACTTGGTGAGTACAGTGCCTTGCCCTGTATATCTCACGCGCGTGAGCGCTGTGCTTCCCACTTCGATTTAGTGACTCGCAGTTAGTCTCTGTAAGTCACTAAATCATAGACATTTTTTTGTCCAGACAACTAAGGCTGAGAAAGAAGGGGAGTCTATAGGAGAAACGACTATGAGTATGTGAGTACCCAACATGATATTCCAAGAGAAATCACAGTGGAGACAGAAAAACTCCAGAAAAGACGAAGTTGGGGAGCACTCATCGAAGTTGCTTGACACAAACATACGCCAGTGGAGGAGGTGAAGGCTGCTAAGCGAACTAATACATCTCAAGGCGAGAGGCCGGATAACATCTCTCCATGGGTCCTGAGAATGTAGCAGAGGAGTCTGTTGTACCACTAACAACACTTTCAATACATCTAATCGAAACAGACAGACAATCCTGGAGGTATGCGAAACAGCCAATGTAATGTCCCAGTTTTTAATAAAGGAGACAGACATGCAGCATTAAACAGTAGAACAGTGTACGACAGACATGTATTGAATGTAAAGTTCATGTAAAGAATTATCAAGAGAAGAGTGGTGGCCCCTCCTTGAAAGGATGAGCCTATAAACTACAATCAACAGGATTCAGAGACAGAAATCTGCTGTAACAGACCTACTGGATCTCTAATAACAAGGGACAGGAATTAGATAAGAGAGAGAGGATTGGGTGGATTGCGTTTTCTTGACAGAAAGAAGGTTTTTGACAAAGTTCCACACAAGTAAAATTAGTGAAAAAAGCCTGGAGGACACAGGCAGGTATAACAGCGGAAGGTGCTGTAATAGGATCAGAGAATACCACGGGAAGCATCAGCGAGTCATGGTACGTGACGAGTGTCAGAGTGGGGCGTCTTGACCAGCGGGTTCCACAGAGTCTGTCCTATGACCGGTGCTGTGAAATGACAGACGGAAGGATAGACTCAGAAGTGTCCCTGTTTTACAGTTGATGTGAAGTTAATGAGGAGAAATCAGTCGAACGATGAAAGGGATCTGGACAGGCTGCGAGTCGCCGTGGTCCAGCACTGGCTCTTGTAATTAACCCCGCCAAGTGTAAAGTCGTGAAGATCGGGAAGGCCAAAGAAGACCACTGACAAAGATAACAGTCCAGGGGCCAAAGACTACAAATTTTCCCCTCAAAAAAAGAATCATGTGGTGTGTATAATACCGAGCACATCTCCTGAGCCGCATCAACCAAATAACTGCTGGCAGCAAGGCGAAATAGCGAGCTAAGAATAGAATTCCGACATCTAGCAAGGATTCCGTTTCTGGCCCCTATTCATCGTGTGTACGTCAGGCCAAGTATTGGAGTATGCCAGCTTCATTTTGGAACCCAGCATCTGGGCAAGACACGTTAGGAAATTAGAGAAAATACATAGGTTGCAGCGAGACTAATCCCTGGAACTAAGAGGGGCAGGTTATAAAAACTAGGAGAGGTTTAATGAACTTGACCTGACAACACAGAAAGAACTGGAAGGAACAGATTTACCCGAGATGGGACACAGCTAACAAGGGGTCACAATTTGGAAGCTGAAGACTCAGATGAGTCAAAGGGAGTATGAATATTTCTTCCGTCCATAGAGTTGTCAGTAATTGGAACAGTACTAAAGTGATGTAGTGGAGGCATGAACGCATACTTAGCTTTAATCAAGAGATAATGATAAGGCTCATCGGAGAGAATGGACCTGTAAGATCAGTAAAGAGGGCGGGATGCAGGGCTGTGACAGATCCCCACAACCACAATTAAGTGAGCACAATGTATGTGAGTACAACCGGGCAGACATAAGCCGAGGCAAAACTCAATAGAAGAAAAAAAGTGAATAACCAAAGACCAAATAAAACGGGTTGGAGTGCTGAGGAGGAACAGTCTGGAAGTACCGTCAAACAGTGCGAGGAAGTGTTTTATGACTAGGCTCAGACACGTGATGGATGAAAAGTAAGTAAAAAAAAGCTCATTAATCTTCGCGTAGAGATGGGAGAATAAGGTGACTGGATACTAGAAGCATGTGAAGTGTAAGAGACAAGGTTTTAGTGCTGCAAGAAAAGGTGCATTTCCTGGGAGATCTCTAAAACGTAAAAGGTGGAACTAGAAGTCACAAGGAAATGTTTAAGATCGAGATAGTACCTCAAGTTCACAGGAGTAGATGCCAGAATCGCGCAGAGGTTTAAGCTGAACCTCTTGCGGATTTGGCTCTCAATAAACTGTGTAGTAAGGATAACATGGAAATCAGCAAAGCAATCTTGAAAAGAAGTGACTAACCAAATGAGACTGGACCATAGTGCATCCCTCTACGTGACTCCGGATCAGGGAACACTGAATATGAGAGGCCCCTGTTACTAAGCAACCACGTAGTGCTTGAAGTTCATAACATGGGAAAATGAACGTGGCGATTAATACAAAGTAATGAAGTAGGGGAGCAAACTATGGCTTCGAAAGAGAGGCAATGATGCCGTGAGAAAGGGCACTATAGGGCAAGACAGCAAAGAAATGAGGGTGTATGAATATGGCGAAGTTCTTGGGGGCAGAAGAAGCAGAGGCAAGAACAGCTATAGAATCCAGGGTTCACACCTGAGGTACACGGAGGCATCAAAAGACATAGAAAAAAAAAAAGTTAGTATAATAGCAGAGAAATAGTTTATAATCATAACCAAATAATATTTAATGAGGTAGACTGTAAGCGCCAGCATAAGGCCTCGGTAAGATAACCAAAAGCCCTGCTGTGGGCATCATATGACTACGACCTGAAATCTGTAAACACTTGTCCTGTTCCTGACAAAACTTTTCTAACCTAATCTAACCAGATAATGGAGCACAAGCAAAAAGCCAAAAATGTAATTATGAAGGTGGTAAGCAGAAAAGCTGAAATGGCAATTATATTACAGAATTGAACTTACATCAAAAACCAAATCTACAGCCTAAGAAACGATGAAACATACGTAAGACAACTAAGTTAATGCGGTAATAAAGCAGAAGGAAAGTAAATCATCTACATTAGGATGACCAGGAAGTCTGTGAGGAAGTGAAGCAACAATATTTGGATAATATACTCTTGGAATCTGTAAGATCGCCAGTGGTGTCAGAGAGAGAGAGAAGAGAGAGGAGAAGATAGAGAGAAGAGTTTACCTGGAGAGGGGGGGGTGGGGGGGTGGTGGGGTTGGGGGGGGGGGAGTTCCGGGGCAACGCCCCCGCGCCCGTTCTGAGGCCAGGCATCCTGTGGATCATAGCCATGATCAACCAGGATGTTGCTGCTGAGCTGTCACGCAACCAGACGTACGACCCACAGCCCGGCTGTTCAGGAACCGACTTTAGGTGCTTGTCCATGCCAGCTCGACACTGCCATGGGTCTGTTGCGTAATCCCCCTTATGTATGCTGGGAGGCAGTGTGAGACCAACCACTACCGAACACACAGCGGACAACGGGATGAAGGAGTGAAAGAGAATATTACCGGCACTAACATACATATATTAAAGAAGCAGGGGCAGCTAAGAAGAAGCACGAGTCAGCTAAGAAGAAGCGCTGGCGACTAAATAGAAGCAGGGGCAGCTTGGAAGAAGCATTGACTGCTGAGAAGCGGAAGGGTCAGCTAAGAAGTAAGCATTGGCGGCTAAGAAGAAGCAATGGCACTAAGAGTATGATAGAGGGAAACTAAGAGCTAGGAACGAGCTAATAAAAACTGTTTCTTAGAAGAATGACGAAAAACACGAACACGACCACCATAAGAAGGAAAAACCACGAGAGAAAGATGTAAGAAGGAAAAACCATGTGAGACAACTGTAAGAAAGGAATAGACCATGAGAGAACAACTGTAAGGAGGAAAACCTTGGGGAGAGACAATTTGAAAGAAAGACAAACCCAGAAGAGACAGTAAAGAAGGAAAACCCATGAGATATAGCTGTAAGAAGGAAAAACCATGAGAACAACTGTAAGAAGGAAAAACCCAGAGAGAGACAACTTGTACAGAAGGAAACCAAGGAGTGAGACATTTACGTAAGAAGGAAAACCAGGAAGACAACTGTAAGACGGAAAGCCAGGTGATTCAACTGTAAGAAGGAAAACCATGAGAGGACAACCAACTGTAAGAAGGAAAACCATGATAGACAACTGTAAGAATGCAAATCAGAAAGTCCAACTGTATGAAGGAAAAACCATGAGAGACAACTGTAATGAAGGAAAACCAATGAGAGACAACTGTAAGAGGAAAATCAGAGAAGAGTCAACTGTAAGAAGGAAAAACCATGAGAGACCAACAGTAAGAAGGAAAACACAGGTGATACAACTGTAAGAAGAAAACCAGGTGAAGACAACTAAAGAAGGAAAACCAGGTGAACAACTGTAAGACGGAACACCATGGAGAGAACAACTGTAAGACGCTAAAACAAGGTGAGACAACTGTAAGAAGAGGGAAAACCAGGAGAAGATCAACTAGTAGAAAGGAAAATCAGGAGGAGACAATTATAGAAGGAAAACCAGAGCGACAATTGTAAGGAGAAAGAAAAACCAGGTGGAGACAACTATAAGAAGGAAAACGCATGAGAGACAACTGTAAGGGAGGAAAACCAGGAAAGACAATTGTAAGAAGGAAAACCTGGAGAGACAGCCGAAACAGCAAAGAAAACTATGAGAGATTTGGAGAGACAGCTGTAAGAAGGAAAATCGGATAGACATCGAGACTCGGCCTTATGAAGGAAAACCAGGAGATACATGGATAGATGACTGTAAGGAATTAAAATTGGTAAAGGCAGTGCAGAGACGCTTTAAGAAAAGAAACCCGGAGAGGCAGTTTCTTAAATGTTTACACTTGATCACTTCTGCTTGCACCTGCTGCATCCGGGCCTCTGAATGTTATCCTTCCAGCATCTAAAACAAACAAAGTAGAACAACACTCATAATTCCCTATAATATGAGGATCCATCAAAACGAGTTAGGAGAGTTCTGAAAGAATAAAATATGAGTGGAGGAATACCTGTATTTAGTACGTTTCAAACAACAATAAGGTCCTTTGCCTGTATTAGTAAGGATTGCTTAGATATACTAGTGAAGGTTTTTTATTCTCTGCTATCGAAATTCGCGTAGATACATTACCTCCAAAGAAATCTATACTGGTTTCAGGGTAGAGATTAACCCCAGTTTACTAGATTGTTATCTATCGTAACCATCTGAATGCTTATCACAGGCATGCAGCCTTTGCGAGATTTATAATCTACCAGCCCTTGACTTTTCCTCGCTGGCAAAAAGCTTAAACGATCGCTATTAAATTACTCAGTGTGACGTGATCGACAAGAAAAATAAACAAAGTTTTTTCTTGGATGTGTCCCTTCTTGATAGCAATATTTTTCACTATTATTTTTTCCATTTCCAAGGAAATCAGCACATAATGGACCGTAGAGAATCCCTATAGAAAATCAAAAGACGCGTCTCGTAATAATTCTGTTGAAAGGGGACTTGAAGGCTGACTACGATAGGTTTTGATCACTGACATTGTAGGTTCATGGACTGGTTCTGTTAAGTCTGGTAACTGACTGGTGTCTCTTTGGCTTAATATACATTTATATCAAAATATATAATATATATAAATAAATATTATAAAAATAATATATATATATAATATATATAAATATATAGTATATATATATATATATCATATATATAATATATATATATATATAAATATATAAATATATATATATAAATATATATATATATTATTATCAACACTGCCGATTCCCACCAAGGCAGGGTGTCCCGAAAAAGAAAAACTTTTCACAATCATTCACTACCACATCTGTCTTGCCAGAAGGGTGGCTTTACACTACAGTTTTTTTAACTGCAACCATTAACACCCCTCCTTCATAGTGCATGGCACTTGTACTTCCCATCCCAGGACCACAAGTCCGGCCAACCGGTTTCCCTGAACCCCTTCCAAAAATGTTAACTTTTTGACACACTCCAACAGCACGTCTATATGTTATAACTTGGGGGCGCAAGTCTCTGGTCCTTATCAAACACGTGCTCACGCTCCTGCTGTGAAGTCCAAGCCCCACTGCACACAAAACCTCCTTTACCCCCTCTCTCCACCTTTCCTAGGCCGACCCTACCCCGCCTTCATCCACTACAGCCTGCTACAATCTGAAGTCATTCTGTTTTTCGCTGCCATTCTCTCTACATGTCCGAACTACACCTCAACAACCCTTCCTCAGCCCTCTGGGACAAACAGTTGGTAATCCCGCACCTCCTCTAACCTTCCAAACTAACGGAATCTCTGCCATTATATTCACACCCACATTGCCCCACAGACATGACATCCACACTCCTCCAGCCCTCTCCACGCTGCAACTAATTCATCACCCATCTTCACACCCATATAAGAGCGTTGGTAAAACTATACTCTCATACATTCCGCCTCTTTGCCTCAAAGGACAAAGTTCCATGTCTCCACAGACTCCTAAGTTTCACCCTCCCTCTTTTCCCCTCATCAAATCTATGATTCACCTCATTCTTTCATAGACCCATCCGCGTGACGTACTTCCCCACACTCCCAAATATCTTTAATACATCACCTCCTCCATAAGCTCTCTCCCATCCAAATCTGAAAATCAATCTTTCCCATCCCATAATCTTTTTGTTTCCTCATAACCTAAACTCTTCCTTATTCACCTTTTAATTTTCTTCTTTTGCACACCCTATACCAAATTCATCCCCCAATCTCTGCAACTTCTCTTCAGAATCTCCCAAGAAGCAACAGTGTCATCAGCAAAGAGGAGCAGCTGTGACAACTCCCCTTTGTGTGTGATTCTTTTAACTTTTAACATCCAACGCCTCTTGCCAAGCCCCTCGCATTTACTTCTTTTATAACCCATCTATAAATAATACATAAAACAACCACGTGACGTCACACATCCTGTCTAATGGGCCTACTTTCACTGGGAAAAAAATTTCCATCTTTCCTACGATACACTAAACTTGATCCTTCACTATCCTCGTAAAAACTCTTCACTGCTTTCAGTAACCTACCTCCCAACACCATACACTTGCAACATCTGCACATTGCCCCCCCTATCCACCCTGTCATACGTCCTTTTTTCCAAGATCATGAAATGCACAAAGACCTCTTTAGCTTACTAAAAAATACTGTTCACGTATATGTTTTCACACTGTAAACACCTTGTCCACACACCCCCTCACCTTTCCTAAAAGGCCAATCCTTGTTCATCTGCGCTATCCTTTTTCTCCATCTTACTCTTAATTCTTTCAATAAAAAACTTCTACCATACACTTTACCAGGATATACTCAGCATACTTATCCCCCTATAATTTTTTGCACTCTCTCTTTTATTCCCTTTGCCTTTATACAAAGAAACTATGCAATGCACTCGTGCAATCCCTAGTACGCTTACTCCTCTCATTCATTTATTAAATAATTGCACCAACCACTCCAAAACTATATCCCCACCTTTTTATCATTTCTATTCTTTTTATCCCATCAATCCCGGCTGCCTTACCCCTTTCATTTAACCTACTGCCTCACGAACTTCCCCCACACTCACAACTGGCTCTTCCTCACTCCATAAACAATATGTTTATACTCCTTGTCTTATACACGAAATCCACAGCTTCCCTATCTTCATCAACATTAACAATGCTTCAAAATAATTCCCCTCCATCTTCCATACCTCTAACTCTCCATTTAATTAACTCTCCTCTCCTAATTTTTTAACATGACAATCCATTTGTTCTCTTAGCTTTCTTAACTTGTTAATACATGCTCACTCCAAAACTTTTCTTATTTTTACAAAATTGTTGATAACATTCACCCACTCATCTCTCATTTGCTCTCTTTTTTACATTGCTTCACCACTCTCTTAACCTCTCTCTTTTTCTCCATATACTCGTCCCCTCACTTGCATCACTTCTACTTTGTAAAAAGCTTCTCATATGCTAACTTTTCTCCCTTTCTACTCTCTTTAAACAACATCATTCCACCAATCGCTCCTCTTCCCGTCCCGCAACCCACTTTCCTGTAACCACAAACATCTGCTGAACACTTCTATCACTACATTTTTAAACCTACCCCATACCTCTTCGAACCCCATTGCTATTAACTCCATTTAGCCCATCTATCCTCCAATAGCTTTTTAAAACTTACCCTAACTGCCTCCTCTTTTTAGTTTATAAACCTGCACCTCTCTCTCCCTGATTGCTTCCTATTCACCATGTAATCCATCTTCCTTTTACTCTCAGTGTAGCCTACAACTAGAAAGTGATCTGATATATCTTGTGGCCCCTCATAAACATGTACATCCTGAAGTCTACTCAAGAGCCTTTTTATCTACCATACATAATCCAACAAACACTACTGTCATTACGCCCTACATCATATCTGAATACTTATTATCCTCTTTTCTAAATATGTCTTAACTATATCTTAAACCCTTTCTATACAAAGTCAATCAAAGGGCTCCCATTTATCATTTACACCTTGCACCCCAAACTTTACCTACCACACCCACTCTAAATTTCTCCAACTTAGCGTATCAGGTCCCCCTACCACAATTACTCTCTCACTTGGTTCAAAGTGCTCCAATACATTCACTTAACATCTCCAAAATCTCTCTCTCACCATCGCATTTCTCTCTTCTCCAGGGTGCATACACGCTTATTATGACCCACTTCTCGCATCCAACTCTTTACTTTAATCCACATTAATAATATATATATATATATATATATATATATATATATATATATATATATAACTATAGCATATATAAATAATATAGTAATATATTTATAATATATATAATATTTAATAATAATAAAACATAGATAAAATTAAGTCATAAGCAAGAACCATTTAAAATTATCAGATCTTTCTCAAATTTTCTCTTATATGCTATTGAAAGATACATTATCATATTATGTTAATGTAAAACTTATAATTTGTACCAACTGAACTTAAATATTACCTAACCATATATAACAAGCGCAATTTTAATTTTAGTGTCATCCACTAAATAGATTTTAGATAAGTTTACATTAATTTAATAATACAACAAACAAAATGAAACACTAATAGTTTTTTTCGTTAGTTCAGGGATACGTTGTGGTTTTAAGTAGCATAGCTAAGTAAGATATAATACAAATAATTTATTCGACTTATCCTTTCTGATTTATAAATTATTTGTAGGGGACTGGGTTTTGCATTAGTTATACAGTCAGAAGAAACTGTGTAAATTGTAATTAAAAGTAACATTCATAGACCAAGAAGGTGAATGGAAATCAACATTGACGAGAGTTCGTAACAAAAAATTATATATCGGCCATTACAGTGGTCCCATGTTTCCTATGTTCTACAGTTCGGCAAAAGGGCGAAATAATGTTGCGAACATTAAATCTCGTCCACAATGCCAGGAATCGAACCTGCACACATTCCATATCAAAGTACACTAGTACTTTAACCACACTGGATCTGCCTAGTAGCTAAAGTACTGTTCACGTTATAGTAGTGAGGTTCAAGTTCGAATGCCTGCTGTGGGATAAGAGATAATGTTTCCGTGTTTATGAAATACGCGTTAATACCATAACTTAGATGTCTGTGCAGTTTTTCCTCTCTGAACTTGCTTCACCCTTTAAACTGTCCAACAGATCTTACGTTCACATGCGTAGGTAACTACCAAAAGTAGATCTACGTTTTTTTTTTTTTACTTATTTT
>NW_026507629.1:17500-25746 GCF_026875155.1 Cherax quadricarinatus
TCCAATTCTCTTCGAACAAATTATCGTAGGTTGATCGTAAAACAGATGCCCACCATCCAGTACAATTCATTATGCTTAATCATTGATCAGTCCATCACTCTCTAAATACCTAGATTACCTGAAAAGTCGTTGCGAGGTCATCGCCCCCGCGCCTAGTCCTTGACCCAGCCTCTCGGTGGATAGGACGCTGATCTAACCAGGTTTTTACTGCTGATTGCACTCAGTCCAACATAACGAGCCACAGGTCCGTCTCGTCGGTATTGATTTTTTAGTTATATGTTCAGCTCTGGAAAGGCAACCAGGGTCAATTGGTAATCTTATTCTTATGTATAGTGGGAAAGCTGTTGAACAGTCTTAAGGCCCTGACCACTTCTTGTTGTTTCCCTTAGTGTACTCATGGCACCCGCGAAGAGAATTGGTACCTGAGCTTTTCTTGAGGTTTGTTGCACCGACTGCCCAATCTTTTTCCTTTCATAGGAATGATTTATGTGTGCACACTGGGGACCATCCTCTCTAGAGATTTTTCCAAAATAAATTAAAGATGTATCTTTCTTGCCTACGTTCCAGGTAATACAGGCCAAGGAACTTCGTGATCGTTCCAAATTAAAAAAATTAAGGGGCTTGAACTGAACTTACATGTTGCAGTTAAAATTTTTACTACACACATGTCTCTAGATCTTGGAATTCAACCTGCCAAGAGTGGACCTGTTATGGTACAGCAGTATTCAAGTCAAGATAGAAACAATTGACTTGAAAAGAATTCATTGGTATGGCTTCCCTTATTCTGAAAATTCCACATTATCCATACACAAAGTAATCCCCGCACATAAAAGAGAGAAAGCTTACGACCGACGTTTTCGTCCGACTTGGACCATTGACAAAGTGACGTTTGTCATGGTCCAAGTCGGACCGAAACGTCGTCGTAAGCTTCTCTCATTTATGTGCGGTTTAACTTTTGTGTATTTCCAGTCCACGGGTATTGTGCCTTTATGAGGTAGATTTATCCATCCAATCACTGTCCACGTAGATGTGTTTTCCTTGAAAGGTGGAGATCCTCTGACGATTAACACTCACAAGGTCCTTGGGACTTAGATTTTTGCTCCTGTTGCTGATCTAGAGTTTTGGAGGTATACACCGTTCTAAGCTATTATTTCCTCAAGTTCTCCATAACGGAGGAATTGAACTTTTGTCACTCAATGAACATCAAATTGTTTTCCGTGAAAAACTGGAAAATCATCGTATTATATCAGCCTAGAGATTTACCGTGTCCTGAATGGATACACTCTCGATGCTGGTTCTAGTTTCATCTGCAAACAAAGAAGACTAACGGTGTCTGTGGTTTACATCTCTGTCTAAGTCTGAAAGTGATGATGAAAAACAGGATGGGGCAGAGTACGTACATTGTGGAAACTGCGAGCTCACTGCTGGCAACCACCGACCGGTAAAGAAAAATAACTCTGTTTATCATTACTCTGTAATTCTATTAGTTTAGAAAAGTTAAAAGCTCCATCTGATCCACTTTTCCAGTTAATTTCCTGCACTGTTACCACGATACCTCAGTGCATCCGCATGTTCATTTCTAGCTAACTATCAACTAACTAAAGCTTAAATTGATACAAAACCATAGAGATTAAAATTTTAAGACATAGCAATTCACTGAGCTCAGTAAACTAAGGTAAAATATCATAAAGTTAATATTACGGTAATATATTAGAAAAAAAAACCCAGATGCTATATGAAAGGTTACTAGCCTCCAAAATGCCCTGTTTACTAAATCTATAATTGCCAATAAGTTCGCTATTCTGCTGAATCAAAATTAAAATAATTGTAGTAGCCTAGTTCATATATATAAATGACGTGCCGAATATGTAAAAACTTGGGATTTGGCTAAAATTGCGAAGCTCATCTGTCGAGTAAGACAAGCGAAAATTATGTGTATGCTGTAAATTCGCAAGAATAATTCTGAACCTAACGAAAAAAATAATCTCATTGGAGTCTTGTTATATTAATAAGTTATTGTAAACTTATCATTTAATACATTTAGCTGGATTAGGCTAAATTACATATTGCGCCTTGTTTTATTTATAAGGTTTTGGAAGTTTTCCTAAACGTTTTTTTGGGGTATCAATTTATTAATTTTTACATTAAATAAATGTGGCAAAAAAAAAATATATCTTTCCAACTTACAAGAGAAAAATTGTTAGGATTTAATTTAAACGAGTTCTTGCCTAACTGACCAGATTTTCCTATTCGGCACGATATATTACATATATCTATATAAATATATATATAATTAGAATATATATATTATATATATATATATATATAAATAGAGCATAAAAAAATAGTATATAAAATAATATATATTTATAATATATAATGTCGTGCCGAATAGGCTAGCACTTGCGAGATTCTGGCTTAAATAGCAAAAGCCCACCTTGCCATTAAAGGAGCAAGCGAAAATTTGTGTATGCAATAAATTTCGCCAAAATCATTCTGAACCCAAGAAAAAAAATAAATTTCACTGTGTATTCTTTAGTATTAATTATTGTAAACAAATCTAAAATATATTTAGTTGGGTTAGGCTAACAATAAATTCATCTTGCTAAATAAGGTTAGTAAGATTTCTAAGTTCCTTTTGGTGCAAAATTATAAAATTTTGCATCAACATTAATGAAAAAAAATATATCTCCTAAACGTTGTAAGGGGGAGAAAATTCTTAGAAAGAACTTAATTTTAAATGAGTCTTGCTAATTGAACAGCCAGTTTTTACATATTCGGCACGACATATATATAATGTATATATATATATTATATATTATATATTATATAAAGTAATAATATATTATATTATATATATATATGTGTGGTGTGTGTGTGTGTGTGTGTATATAATGCGAATGGTATATATAGTATATACATATATAATATATATATGAATATATATATATATAGTATATAATGATATATA
Organism: Cherax quadricarinatus; assembly: GCF_026875155.1. NCBI lineage: Eukaryota > Metazoa > Arthropoda > Malacostraca > Decapoda > Parastacidae > Cherax > Cherax quadricarinatus. Next base: position 20,472 of record NW_026507629.1, read on the forward strand.
TATGTATTTATTAACACACACACACACACACACACACACACACAACACACACACACACACACAATCATATATATATATATATATATATATATATATGATATTTATAAAAATATATATTATATATATAGTATAATATACATGTAAGTGCGGCCGTCTCCACCAAGGCAGGGTGACTAAAAAGATGAAAATCAAGTAACTTTCACACTTCTCAGTAACATCATCAGGAGCTGTGCAAACGTTGAAAAGAGCAACTAAATCAGAGAGAGTTCTCAAGGTACATTTGCGGATGTGTCACCGTCCACGGTTTCCTTTAGAATGAATCTAATGGCTAAAGAAGAAAATAAGAAACCGGAAAGAGAGTGGAGAGAGATGACAAACGATGAAATACAAATGGAGTTCCACAAGGCTCCCCCCCCCCCCCACTGTCAGTTTTGTTTCGCTTTGGAGAGATTTATTTCCTACACATCGAAGCTGACTGAGGGCCCGAATTGGAAAAGAGGATTAACAAAAAGCTAAAGGACGCCTTGAAGCAAGCTGTGTTGAAGGACTTATTAAACAATTAGTCTCTCGTATTCCACCCTTCAGTAATGTACAGTGTGATAAAGATGTGGAAAATGAGGAAGGAAGAACAGGTAGTAAAGTAACAAGTGAGAGCGAAAACAGTTTATAGTGTCAAAAAAAAAAAAAGAAACCTGTGTGGTAGGTAACCAGAACGAAATATTCGCCAAGGCTCACATAAACACGATTAACGTCGTCTCGATCGTAACAGTATCAAAAATTATGATAACACCCATTCAGAACTCTCCTAAGAGCTCATTATGAATAATTTATACCATTCTAACCGAGAGGCTGTTATTGGTGTATATAGTACCAGTGTGAAATCCGGTCCTCAGATATTTAGGAAATTCTCGTTAGGTACATAGATTTTGCCACCGAGTGTAAATCCAGAGGTTATAAGACTCAGAGGTTTGATGGAGACTTTATTTTTATTAACCCTCGTCCAGTCTCCCACAGGTAGGTAACCAATAAAAGAAGAAACTTTTCATCATCATTCCACTCCATCACCGTGTCTTGGCAGAGGCGCGACTAAAGTACAGCTCCAAACTGTAAACAATCAACAACGTCCGTCTTCAGAGTGCGAGCACTGTAACTCTTCCCACCCTATGTTTTTATTCTTTTTAAAATGCATGTTTTTAACAAGATATTAAAATGGCTTTGGTAAATGGTTTTGGTTTTTTGATGAAACTTCCCTATTAAATTTAATCTAAATACCAGAATGAAATTTTAATTAACCTTAAACGGGCTCACACCGCCCCCCCCTACCCCAACGGAAGGTCCTTCCCCTACCCACTCAAGGGGCCCCCCCAATCTGAATAGCCTAGGGCCGAGACTCTTAACCCCGGCCCTGCTACGGGTTTAGCTCTCCCCCTACTATAATAAAAACTGACGCTGTTTGAACATCAAGTTGGCCGTAGAGTGATAGATGGCAGAAGGTTTCTGCTTATTCCCCCTTTTGGGGCCTCATTTTCTAGTCAAACGGTAGCAAGATTTCGTTGGGCTTCTCAGGTAGCAATTTCGTTAGGCTTTCTCAGGTAGCAAATTTTCGTTGGGCTTCTCGGGGTACAAGATTTCGTTAGGCTTCTCAGGGAAAGCAAGATTTCGTTAGGCTTTCTCAGGGTAGCAAGATTTTCGTTAGGCTTTCTCAGGGTAGCAAGATTTTCGTGAGGCTTTCTCAGGGTAGCAAGATTTTCGTTAGGCTTTCTCAGGGTAGCAAGATTCTCGTTAGGCTTTCTCAAGGCAGCAAGATTATCGTTAGGCGTTCTCACGGTAGCAAGATTTTCGTTTAGCTTTCTCGGGGTAGCAAGATTTTCGCTAGGCTTTCTCAGGAAAGCAAGATTTTCGTTTAGCTTTCTCGGTGTAGCAAGATTTTCGTTAGGCTTTCTCAGGGTAGCAAATTTTCGTTAGGCTTCTCAGGGAAGAAAAGATTTTCGTTTAGCTTTCCCGGGTAGCAAGATTTTCGTTAGGCTTTCTCAGGGTAGCAAGATTTTCGTTAGGCTTTCTCGGGGTAGCAAGATTTTCGTTAGGCTTTCTCAGGGTAGCAAGATTTTCGTTAGGCTTTCTCAGGGTAGCAAGATTTTCGTTAGGCTTTCTCAGCAAACACACATGCACAAGTAGATAACTCTTTCTTTGCCTCTGTCTCTGTTTCTTTCTCTCTCACTTTCGTTTAATAAAAAATATAACAGTACCCTCAGCAGTTAAGTCAAGGTTCATATTACTGATCGCACTGGTATATTATTAAAGAGATTCCCACACAGTACTTTTGTTCGAGTGTAAAGGGCTGATAAATTTATTTGCCCACCATGCTTACTACAATGATCCACACATTTTTTTATGAGTTATATAAATATATATATATATTATAATATATATATTATATATATATATATATATAATAAAAATATATATAAATAATATATATAAATATAATATATATATAGCAATAAGATCACATAAACAGGTGATTTCAAATAGCAAAAAACCACTCTGAAAAGAATAGAGAAATTCCAAGCGCTTTCGTGACTACTAGTCCGAAAGCGCTTGGAATTTCCCCTCTATTCTTTCAGAGTGGTTTTTCATATATATAAATATATATATAAAAAAATATAAAATATATAAATATATATATAATATATATATATATATATATATATATATATGTGTGTTGGTTGTGTGGTGTATACTCATCTAATTCATCTAATTGTGGTCGCAGGGGTCGAGACTCGGCTCCTGGCCCCGCCTCTTCACTGAGTGCTACTTGGTCCTCTCTCTCCCTGCTCCATGATCTTTAGCATAGGGTCATCTGAAAACTATGTATGGTTCCTGCCTCCACTTGCTAAACTTTTTCAAACTTCCTGACTACTCTATGACTGAAGAAATATTTCCTAAACATCCCTACGACTCATCGGGGTCTTCAACTTCCAATTGTGCCCCCTTGTTCGGGTGTCCCATCTCTGGAACACCTGTCTCTGTCCACCTTGTCCTATTCCACGCAGTATTTTCCCATGTCGTTATCATGTCTCCCCCTAACCCTCCTGTCCCCAGCGTGTCGCAGTCCGATTCCCTTAACCTTTCTTCATAGGACATTCCCCTTAGCTCTGGAACAAAACCTTGTTGCAAACCTTTGCACTTTCTCTAATTTCTTGACGTGCTTGATCAAGTGTGGGTTTTCCAAACAGGTGCTGCATACTCCATAATGGGCCTGACGTACACGGTGTAAAAAGTTTGAACGATTCCTTACTAAGGTATCGGAACCCGTTCTCAGGTTTGCCAGGCGCCCATATGCTGCACCACTGTCTGGTTGATGTGTGCTTCCGGAGACGTACTCGGTGTTACACTCACCCCACCTTTGCCACCTAGGCTATACTCCGTCTGGGGTTTCTTCTGTGCCCTTCCCTGATCTTCATGACTTTGCATTTGGCTGGTTAAATTAGAGAAGTCAGTTGCTGGACCAGATATCCAGTCTTTTCCAGTCTCTTTGAAGTCCTGCTGACCCCTCATCTGATTTAATTCTCCTCATTAACTTCACATCATCTGCGAACAGGGACACTTCGAGTCTAACCCTTCCATCATGTCATTCACATATACCAAAAATAGTACTGGGCCTAGGGAAAGAACCCTGTGGAACCCTGCTCGTCACAGGTGACCACTGGATACCTCATCACGTACCATGACTCGTTGTTGCTCCCTGTCAAGTATTCCTGATCCATTGCAGTGCCCTTTTCCCATCATACGCGCCTGATCCCTTAGCTTCTGCACTAATCTCTTGCGAGGGAAATGTGTCAAAGCCCTTCTTGCAGTCCAAGAAGATGCAATCAACCACTCCTCTCTCTCGTTCTTCGTTACTTATCATAAATCTCCAGAAGGTTTTGACACAAGATTTTCCTTCCATAAATCCGTGCTGGTTGGCGTTTATACTCATGATCCGTACCAGGTGCTCCACCACTCTCCTCCTGATAATCTTCTCCATGATATTGCATGTAAAATGTGTTGTGGTTGTGGCATGCAAAGAGTACGTACCTTTATTCGGCGCATGTACACACCCTCATTTACAGACTATACGTAACCTTTATTCGGCGCATGTACACCCCTCATTTACAGGCTGAGTACGTAACCTTTATTCGGCGCATGTACACACCCTCATTTACAGGCTATCTCCCCCAACCAGCGAACCAGGTAAATGAGGGTTGACGATGGGGCCCCGTCGTTCAACCAGTACCAGGTTCCAGCCAATGAGAGATGGTTTTGGCAATCGCAAAGGTTATGTGGGTACCCCCTCTCCTGTCTGCCCTTGTCATTGCATACTAGAGCTGGTTTGAAGCACGGTCTGCTCTCTAGTGCTTCTAATTTTGCCTTGCTTTACCGTGGAGTTTACTAATACCTATTGCTGTATATAGTGTACATACTACTTTTCTAAACTGGTGAAGGATAACATAAGTCAAAAGTTTTCTGCTGTGTTTATTTTGCTCCTTTACACCGAGGATAACAGGCCATTTGGACTCCTGGGTTTGTAATGTGTGTGTATGTCGTTCCGAATAGGTACAATTGGTCAATTACCAAGAACTCATTTAAAATTAAATCGTTCTAAAATTTCTCTTATATGTATAAGGATTTTTTTTTAATTTATGTTAATGAAAAAAATAATAACTTTGTACCAAAAGAACTTGAAAGCTTACTTAACCTTTTTTTAACAAGCGCAATTTAATTTATCCTAATCCCAAATAAATGTATTTTAGATAAGTTTTACAATAATTTAACAATAAACAAACACAATAAAAAAATATTTTTCTCGTTTAGGTTCAGAATGATTTTTGCGAAATTATTGCATACAAAAATTCTAGCCTTTTCATTATTCAGCGAGGGAAGAGCGTTGTATTAAAGCCAAAAAACGCAAGTTTTACCTATTCGGCACTATATATATATTATATATATATTATATATATATTTATTATATATATATTATATAATATATTTTATATAATATTTGCAATTAAGTTTACAGTAAACAAGGTGCCCTGATTTCAGAATAGCAAAAAACCACTGTAAAAGAATAGAGAAAATTCCAAGCGCTTTCGTGACTATCACATTTTCATTGTTCCTTCATAATGTGAGTAGTCACGAAAGCGATTGGAATTTTCTCTATTCATTAACAGTGGGTTTTTTGCATATATTATATTATTATTATTATATAAAATATAATTTTATATATTATATAATA
>NW_026507630.1:0-31352 GCF_026875155.1 Cherax quadricarinatus
GATTTGTTGTATGTGGTCCGGAACTTAAGGCTACAGTCAAGGTGGATACCTAGAATTTTCCCTCTGTGAGTCCTTGTGGCTGATGATCCATTTAGCGTTATTTTAATCTGATCATTTGCATCATTGTTTCCAAACTGAATGAAATAGGAGTTTTATCAGATTCAGGTAAGTTTATTGTCATCATCCAGGCAGAATATTTTCTACGTCGGACATGACTGTGTTTGCTAGTAGGACTGTTTATGGGTGGAAAAGACATATGTAGTGTCAGTCTGTAAAAAAATGGGGTTTGAGTAGCTGTGAAGCATTCGGTAGATTCATTGATGTAGATGAGAAAGAAGGAGTGTCCAAGGACACTTCCTTGTGGGACGCCCTACTGTGGATTGGTTTGGGTGAAGATTTTGCATCATTTGCATACACAAATTGATTCTGTTACTAAGGTTATGATTATAGGTAAGTTGATGGAGTGGCCTCTGATACCATAGTGCCGTTTAAATGGAGTACAGAGGTTTCCATGGTCAACGTATCAAAAGCTTTATTTAAATCAATGAAAAATGCCCAGCGGTACTTCTTTTTTTTCAAGTGCAGTATATATTAGTTCTAGCATGTGTATGATAGCATCGTTTTGTGCTTTTATTATTCCTAATTCCAAAATGCCAAGGGTTTATATGTTTTGTGTGAGACGAGGTAGGAATAGAATCCGACTATGAATTAATTTTTCAAAGATTTTTAAGAGAGCAAGTGGTAAGTTAGATTATTGGTCTATAGTTATTCAAGTCAGTTTGGTCACCTCCTTGTGGATCAGAGTGACCCTCGCTATTTTAATTACTTTTATGTTTCTAAAAGATAATGTAAGTTAACATGAAATAAAACCATAGTGGGTACAAAATAAACCCTATCCTTAAATTGGATTAAAGTCGGTCCACAATCACTAATAGCCGCCTACGGGCCCTGTCTGGACGTATTCCTGAATACCGCCATTGGACTTATAATTAATAATGAGTGTAGCTCAGGTTGCTCAGCAATCTTGATCACTAATAATAACCACATGATAATGTCCAGAGAATTGCCTCGAAAGACCACAACAATGTATCTACATCGTCTTGCTAGGAAAATGATAGGATGTCATAATGAGAACCTTCAAAACTTAGGGACGCCAAGCCCATGATTCGCTTCAATCACTTGTTGGCTCTCTAGGCTGGAAGACCTGCTGTACATTACACGGCCCCCTACCAAGGCTGGCGACAATTGGAGACTGGAGAGTGTACAAAACATTTCACGTTACATGAGAGTGCTATAGGCCGCATAAATTTACTGGAACAGTTGAAGGTCCTTGATCTGTATTTTCCCTCGAACGCAGGCGAGAAAGTTTAGTTTAGATAGTTTTAATATGTTTATTATGCACCCCAAACCCATCCTGGTACATGATATTATACACTTGGAATGGTCTGAGGGATTGGTACCAAACTTTCACACGAAAATCACTCCATATGAACAGAAAATACTCTGCAGGAGATGCAACATTCCCCCGATTAAAAGAGGGGTTCCACGAGTACACGAGATAGACCACACAATAATTGATCCAGGGCCCAAGACTGTTTCAGTTACCTCCCCAGCAAACATAAGGTGGATTACCAATAGACCCCGCTGTCTCAAGCAGTCACTTGTACAGTCACCCTAAAGTCAGTACCTGAGCCAACAGGGCTTTGGCTCGTACGTCCAGCTTTTGCGTGCGGCCAGCAGTAATACCCTGGTTTGATCAGACCCATGATCCACTATGAGGCCCAGATCTCAGACAGGCCGCCGGGGCGTTAACCCCCGAAACCCTCTCCAGGAAAACTCCAAGTAAACAACACATTAATACCCATAATTATAACAAAGTCTATACAAGATGTGACAGATTGAACAGGCAAAAAGGGGTAGGGGTTGTCCTGTACATTGAGAGTCACTTGTTTGCACAGAACTGCTAATGCCTCAAATATGTAGTGGAAGTTTTGCAGTAAAGTCCGAGATCCAAAACCTATTCATTGTGGTAGTCTAACAAGCCTCCGGATGCAACATCCCAGCAATTCCAGCAACACTGTAAAAAATGACCAACGTCAGGAAAATCTTCCAGCCCTGCACCCACATCTTTGCACCAGGATTTTCAACTTAAGGCACCTAAAATGGAGGAAATAGCAAATAATTATTGTTGCAGTAATAACACCAGGAGGCAGCTCTGATGAAAACTCACATCACACGAGCATTAGAATTCTGCACAAAATTCAATTTAAACCAGCAAAAAATAGAGCCTACTAACTGGAGAATACACTAGACCTCATCGTTCACAAACAATGATGATCTGAACATAAAAAATTTACACCATAAATCAAAACATATACTCAGAACACAACATAATGAGGTAGTCCAAGACATGTATGCGTGGGAGCCCCGACCGACATAATGAGACAATCACGAGTGAGCATTCACCAAATTCAACTTCAAATAACAAAAACATAAAGTGGGACCAAGTAAACTAAGTCCTAACGATATAAGCATGGAATATGCTAATGAACACAGACCCCAACTTAGCCTAGAACAGCTTAACATGGTGGCACATCGATGTATTCCACAAGGCTTAATTCCTCTAAGAAAAAGGAGGAGTAGATGGTAAAATAGAAAGAAACATGGCGCTCCCTTTACAGGCGACGGAAACGAATAACAGAGCGCTAAAAGAGACAATATATCGAAAAGCGTAAGGAGACATTGGTCAGAGAAATAGCAAGCATTCGCACTTAAGCTAAAGGAATCTTATAGGATCATGAATCGCGGGAAAACTAAAATCTATAAATGAAATCGAAAGAAACCAAAGTATTTCTTCTCCTATGCCAAAACAAAGTCGAGAACAACGTTTCAGTATTGGGCCCCTACTTAAACAAGATGGGTCCTACACAGTCACACGAGCCTAGCAAGGAAATGAGTGAGCTACTCAAGTCCCATATTTTTTTTTTTTAATGACTCCGTTTTTAGCAAGCCGCTAACCAACCTGAGAGTCCGAAGATCAAAATGAATTTTTTATGAGAGAGCCACAAAATTTGGAATAACAGCAAGCCTATCCGATGTTATCCTGACGCCAAAATGACTTTTGAAACAGACCATAAATAAATTGCCCCAATCCACTCTGCCCCAGGTCCAGACTCATGGAACTCCGTGTTTCATCAAGAACTGCAAGAAGCCCCCTATTCACGAGCCTTAATCCATCCTATGGAGAGGGATCAATGGACACGGGGGTCGTCCCACAGTTACAAAAAACAACAGACATAGCCCCACTCCACAAGGGGGCAGTAAAGCATAGCAAGATCTACAGACGCGATAGCACTAACATCCCATATAAAAATCTTGAAGGGTCCTAAAAGCAAGATCACCACCCACCTAGAAAACCCATCTGTTTTACTCTGGAGTTTTACCTGGAGAGAGTTCCGGTGGGTCGAAACGCCCCCGCGGCACGGTCCTGAGACAGGCCTCCTTGTGATCCGAGCAGATCACCAGCTGTTTGCTGCTGCTGCACGCAAACCAACATACGAGCCACATCCCTGCTGATCCGGAACTGACTTAGGTGCTTTGTCCCAGTGCCCCAGCTTGAAGACTGCCAGGGTCTGGTTGTTAATCCCCCTATGTGTTCTGGGAGCAGTTGAACAGTCTCGGGCCCCTGACACTTATTGTATGTCTCATTAACGTGCTAGTGGAACACCCCTGCTTTTCATTGGGGGGATGGTGCATCGTCCTGCCAAGTCTTTTGCTTTCGTAGTGGGTGATATTCCGTGTGCAATTCGGTAACCAGACCCTACTAGGATTTTCCCAGTGTGTATATAAACATGTATCTCTCCTCCTGCGTTCCAGGGAATACATGTATTAGGAAACCTCAATGCGCATCCAATAATTGAGGTGTTTTTAACTCCGTTATGCGCGCCGTGAAGTTTCTCTGTACATTATCTAGGTCGCAATTTCACCTGCCTTGGAAAGGTGCTGGTTTAGTGTGCAGCAATATTCCAGCCTAGCTAGAACAAGTAGAACCTGAAGAGTGGTCATCATGGGCCTTTGGCCACCCCTAGTTTTGGAAGGTTTTCTCATTATCCATCCTCATTTTTCTAGCAGATGCGATTGATACAATGTAATGGTCCTTGAAGTGAGATCCTCCACATGATCACTCCCAGTCTTGCCGTTTGGTTGATTCGCTACTATATTGTTGCCATAATTTGTTTTGTACTCTGATGAAGATTTAATTTCCTCATGTTATACCATATCTGAGTAAATTGAAATTTTCACAACGATGAACTTCATATTGATTTCTGCACCCACTGAAAGATTATGGTTATGTCTGCCTGGAGCTTGCAGTGTCTGCAATGGAAGACACTGTCATGCAGATTCGGGTGACATCTGCAAAGGAAGACACGGTGCTGTGGCAGACATCCTTTGTCTATGTCGGATATAAGGAAGAGGAACAAGATGGGATACGAGTACTGTGCCTTGTGGAACCAGATCTTTCACCGTAGCTAGCCTCGGACATTTACTCTGTTAGACGACTACTCTCTGTGTTCAGTAGTGAGGAAATTATAGATCCATCGACCGACTTTTCCTGTTATTCTTTAGCACCTCATTTTGGCCTATTACGCCATGGTCACACTTGTCGAAGGCTTTTGCAAAGTCTGTATATATTACAACTGCATTCTTTTTGTCTTCTAGTGCCATTAATGACCCTTGGTCGTAGTGGTCCACAATGTTTGAGACAGACAGGAGCGACCTGATCTAAACCCATGTTGGCCCGCTGGGTTGGTGTAACTGATGGGTTTCTAGATGCGTGGTGAACTAGCTACTTAGGAACCTTATCAAAGATTTTTATGATATGGGATGTTTAGTGCTATTGGTCTGTAGTTCTTTTGCTGTTGCTTTACTGCCCCCTTTGTGGAGTGGGCTATGTCTGTTGTTTTAGTACAGTGGGACGACCCCCGTGTCCATGCCCCTCTCCATATGATGGAAAAGGCTCGTGATAGGGGGCTTCTTGCAGTTCTTGATGAACACAGAGTTCCATGAGTCTGGCCCTGGGGCAGAGTGCAATGGGCATGTCATTTATCGCCTGGGGTTTTTCCCGAAAAAAGTTTACCCCCCCCCCCCCCCCAAAAATAAAAATTTGGCGTCAGGATAACACGGATAGGCATGTTTTAATCAAATTTTGTGCATCTCTCATAAAAATTCATTTTGATCTTCGACTCTCAGTCTGGTTAGCGGCTTTGCTAAAAACCGAGTCATATTGGGACTTGAGTAGCTCACTCATTTCCTTGTTGTCATCTGTGTTACACAACCCAGGGCAACATGGGTTTAGAACAGGTCGCTCCTGTCTGTCTCCAATTTTTATTTTTATACTATGGATCACTACGAGAATTGGGGGGGGGGGGGGGGGGGGGGGGGGGGGAGGGGAAAAAATGGGGGGGGGGGGGGGGGGGGGGGGGGGGGGGGGGGGGGGGGGGGGGGGGGGGGGGGGCCAGGTCAAAATTCCACTAGAAAACAAAAAGAATGCAGATGTAATATATACAGACTTTGCAAAAGCCTTCGACAAGTGTGACCATGGCGTAATAGTGCACAAAATGCGTGCTAAAGGAATAACAGGAAAAGTCGGTCGATGGATTTATAATTTCCTCACTAACAGAACACAGAAGCAGTCGTCCAACAGAGCAAAGTCCGAGGCAGCTACGGTGAAAAGCTCTTTCCACAAGGCACAGTACACCGCCGCCCATCTTGTTCCTCATCCCATATCCCGACATAGACAAGGATGTCAGCCACAGTTCACCGTGTCCTTTCCGTTTGCAGATGACACCCTAATCTGCATGTACAGTGTCTTCCATTGCAGACACAGCTAGGTCCAGGCGGATATCAAACCAAATCTTTCAGTGGGCTGCAGAAAACAAAATGAAGTTTCAACGATGAGAAATTTCAATTACTCAGATAAGTATACACGAGGAAATTAAATCTCATCAGATACAAAACAAATCCTTGCCACAAAATAGAGCGAAACACCAACGTCAAAGACCTGGAGTGATCATGTCGGAGGATCTCACCTTTCAAGAACCATACCATTTATCAATCCACCTCTGCTAGAAAAATGAACAGGATGGGATAATGAGAACCTTTCAAAACTAGGGAGGCCCCAAGCCATGGATGACACTCTCAGGTCACTTGGTTTCTAACTAGCTGGAATAAGCTGCACACTAACAGCACCTTTTCAAGGCAGGTGAAATTTATGACCTAGAAAATGTACAGAGAACCTATCACGGTGCGCATAACGGAGATAAAACACCTCAATTACTGGCGCGCATGAGTTCCCTAACCTGTACTTCCCTGGAACGCAGGCAAGGAGAGATACATGAATTATGTACACCTGGAAAAATCCTAGAGGGACTAGTACGAACTTGCACACGAAATCACTCACTACGAAAGCAAAGACTTGGCAGTAACGATGCAAACATCCCCGCCGAAAAATGAAAAAGCAGGGGTGTCACTAGCACATTAAGAGTCCATACAATAAAGTGTCCGGGGCCCGAGACTGATTCAACTGCCCTCCCGCATTCATAAGGGGGATTACCAACAGACCCCCTGCCGTCTTCAAGCAGGCACAGGATCAAGCACCTAAAAGGTCGGTTCCTGACCACCGGGCTGTGCCTTCGAACTGGTTTTAGCGTGCATCCAGCAGCAACAGCCTGTTGAATAAGGCTCTGATTCACCAGGGAGCCTGGTCATAGACCGGGCCGCGGGGGCGGTTGAACCCCGAACTCTCTCCAGGTAAACTCCAGTATACTGGAGGGTGTTCTGGAGGTCACGGCCCTAGGCGGTCCCTGTTTATGACCAGGCCCTCCTGGGGGATCAGGGCTAGAACAACCAGGCTGTTTTGCTGCTGCACATAAACAGATGTACACACCACAGCCCGTGAGTGAAGATTTAGGACTATCCCTCTAAGAGTTTCTGAGTATATATTACCATGTATCTGTCTCACCTGCATTCCAAGGAGTACAGGTCAAGGAACTTCAACCACTCCCAGTAATTTAAGGTCATTATATTGTACTTATAACATGCAGTGAAAACTCTCGTAAAAATCTTCAGGTCTGTAATTTCATCTGCTTTGAAAGGGGCCATTAGTATACAGCAATATTCCGGCCTAGAGATTATATTAGATTTTACCACCGGAGTGGCTAGCTTATTGTGCACCCCATATCCATTCTGTGGACGGTAGCGCAAGAGCATACGGATACACAAAAGTCCTAGAAACTAGGCCCCAAAAGGGTTTACAGATGTACATTAGGATTGATATCTACATATCTACAGTTCACTTATCTGTTACAAGCAAATTTAGGAATTTTGTTTAGTATATCTGGTATCTTATTGTCATTAATAAGATATTTTGACATGTCACATAGGTTACAATACTATCTCTGTATTCCTCAATAAGTGGAAAATTAAGCACATATTGTTCAAGACAGTGACCATATGGGTGACCACATAATTTGCAGTTAGTTAGATCATCATCATCTGTGTGTCTCTCAAACTCCCAAAAGTACAGTGGACCCCCACATAACGATCACCTCCGAATGCGACAAATATGTAATGATTTACGTAGTGCCGTTTTGTACTGTATGTTTGGGGTCTGAAATGGACCGAATCGACTTCACAAATTCCTTATGGGAACAAATTCGGTCAGTACTGGACCTGAACATACTTTTGGAGTGAAAAAATATCGTTAACCGGGGGTCCACTGTACTTGTAACCAAGCTAAGCCGGCCACTACATCATCATCACTCTGTTCACATGCAAATTGTTTCAATTTCATGTATCATGATGGGTTATAGTTCCACTCAGACTTCCTAAACTGCATTCCTATAACAGTCATTTTATTATTTACTTCTCTCCTAATACTATTCTTAATGCTAGACACAGATATACCAAAGTTATAGTCTACAATTCTCCTTCAGGGTTCACTTCTTGGCAAACATATCAACTTTATCATGAACAAGTAAATCTATGTGAGAAGCATTGACCTCTTCACTCTCGGGCTGAGAGGTACTGCTGCGCACCAACGCTCCTCCGTTGATGGCCAACTGCACAGTTTGATTTCTCAAGGTGTGCAGTATGCAAGGAGGCGTGTAAACACTGTGTGCATTGATTAGTGTGAGGTTAGTACACTTCAGTCCACTCAAGAGTGATTCCTACTACAATTTATCCCGTGACACATATAGTGTTTGCAGACAAGTTCGTACAGTGTGCCACTCAACGTGGTCTTTCCGGATATTCATCAAGTTACGATTGACAGAAATGTATGACGACTGGTGGCGGAAAAGTATCAAGATGGTTGTGTGGACGTCCCAACTCGGCAGTACGATTCCGTCCTCAGTTGATGTGTCGAGGCACTACACGTGGGTGAAGGTACGTAATGAGCCTATCGTAGGCTGACGAAGTAGACCTACTAAACGTTTTGAATGTGATATGGCACTGTGCATCTGGCATGGCTGGTACTTGGGCGGATGGGGCATACGCAGGCTTGCAGAGGTACGTTCAACCTTAAGATGACATTTGAGGCATTCAATCCCATCGTAGGTCATTCCTAGAAAGACTTCCAGACACAAGTGATGATTGTATTATGGCAGGGCAGCACAAGGACTTGCAGATTAGTGGCGCTTATGACCATATGACGGCCCCAGTGGGTGGGAGACAGCAGCAACGACAGGAGGCAGGCAGAGGGACGGAGCAGGGGCATGACCCGAAGGTGGGGCATGTCGGCAGGACACCTGTACATGGCCATGGTTCTTCCTGGAGCAAGGAGGCGGAGAGAGAGTTCCCAACGGTGGGGTCGACCTGCAATGCTTGAAGGCTCTATGGTCTCCGCTTTGGTGGAAGGGAAGACTGAGCTGAGTGGCGAGGAACAGGCAGAGGATGTGGCTCTGGAGCAGCTGACTGACAGGCTTTTCGAAACGATGAGAGTTGATGACGATGTAAGGTCAGTGGCGGGACCAAGGGAGCGTGATGATGTGAGGAGAGGCAGTCAGCTGACTGAAGAATGCTGCATTGGATGGAAGTGGTGGCCCGTGGACGAGGTGGCAGAGCGGAGATACATTGTGAGGCATCTACTGAGTTGGATATGGATGTAGAGAGTGTTTGGCGAAAGAGGGCAGCAACGCAATCTGACTCAGATGATGTCTTGACCCCAGCGCAGAGGCCGGGGAAGAAACCATGGGTTGAAGTGGTGTGTGGAGGCACCACAGGTGTGTCTAGGTCGGTGTTGACCTAGGGGGGGAACCGTGTCACCCAGTGGAGAGCATTGTGGGAAAACTCAGCAGGCGGTAAAATGCCACCTGGTGAAAGGAGTTTGCAGGGCAATGTGTTAAACCCTTAAAGAAGGTTAAACAGGTGTATGACTGTTAAAATGTAAATATGGGATGTGTGCGGATGTGAAGCGTCCTGTGCTCAGGGTTTTTTAAGGCATTATGCCATAGAAGTAGTTTGTTGCAGAACATAATTTTAAGGTTGGCTGATTTGAAAGTGGATGGGTACTCGTGTGTTTGAGGCGTATTTGGAATGTTTTGAAGGAAGGGGTTGGGATCCCTGAATCGGGAGACAGCCCATTTGTTTGTTATAGATGTGAGGGAGGGAGGGGGGTAGGGTACACCTTGACCACAGCACCATGTCTTCCTTTGCAAGATGACCCGAATCTGCCATGACAAGTGACTTCCATTGCAAGACCTGCAAGGCTCCAGGCGGACATCAACCAAATCTTTCAGTGGCTGCAGAAACAATATGAGTTCAACGATGAGAAATTTCAATTACTCAGATAGGTAAAACCTTAGGAAAATTAAATCATCAAAGAGTGACAAACAAATACTGGCCCACAAAGAGAGGGCGAAACACCACGTCCCCCCCCCACCCCCCAAAACCTGGAGTGATTATGTCGAGGATCACCCCTTCAAGTACCAAACATGTATCATCGCATCTGCTAGGAAATGAAAGATGGATAATGAGAAAACCTTCAAAAACTAGGGAGGCCAAGCCCAGATGACACTCTCAGGTCACATTGTTTCTATCTAGGCTGGAATATTGCTGCACAACTAACAGCACCTTTCAAGGCAGGTGAAATTTCCGACCTAGAAAATGTTACAGAGAACTTAACACGGGGGGGGGGGGGGGGTGCAATAACGGAGATATAACACCACAATTACTGGGAGCGCGTGAGGTTCCTAAACCTGTAATCCCTGAACGCAGGAGGGAGAGATACATGATTATATCCACCTGGAAAATCCTAGAGTGACTATACCGAACTTGCACACACAATCACTCACTACGGAAAGCAATAGACTTGGCAGACGATGCACCATCCCCCCCATGAAAAGCAGGTGTCACTAGCACGTAAGAGACCAAACCTAAGTTTCATGGCCCGAGACTGTTCAACTGCCTCCCAGCACACATAAGGGGGATTACCAACAACCCCCTGGCATCTCAAGCTGGCACTGGACAAGCACCTAAAGTCAGTTCCTGTTCGCCGGGCTGTGGCTCGTACGTGGTTTGCGTGCAGCCAGCAGCAACAGCCTGGTGATCAGGCGCTGATCCACCAGGAGGCCTGGTCACAGACCGGGCCGCGGGGCGTTGACCCCGTAACTCTCCTCCAGGTAAACCTCCAGGTAGATGGGTGGTAGAGGGTGAGCGACTGGCAGCGTTTGTGTGAGGCAGAGGTGATGTATGGGTGAAAGTATGAGTAAGTGCCATAATGTTTTTTGATTTATTATTTGCAATCACTTCCCTCAGTACCATCACGGGCGGCAATTGGAATTGGAGTGGTATATAGAAAGGGATGTGGAGCCACGGGGGTGGGGGGTGTTTTTTTGGTAGGACTAAGGGATGCGTTTGCTGGGCGTGACATTTATATAGGGATGTTGTTGGAGGTGTGATTTAATGGTTGAGCACACATTACATAAGGATGGGTTACACGGGCCAGGCTAGATAGGTTATATGTAACAAGGAATGTGCAAGGATGAGAGTTTCATACAGTTATGCTGTATACTGGATCAAGGGCATATATGCCAAGACTTGACCTTGGGCTGGCTCCTAAGAGGTATCCAGGGTATTGGAAGCTGGAATGTGAGACATCATGGGGAGGAGGAGTGGGGTTGGATTTCGGACAATGTGGAGGAATTTGTGGGAGAGGGTAGGGATGAGGGTGATTTTTATTGGGGTGGTGGGATTGGTAGCACTAAGGAGAGGCCCGGCAGATTTAATGTGCGATGGGGAAAGAACATGGCTTGGATGATGTATGGGCCTGCAACAGTAAATTTCGAGGGTCAATGTGCAGGGTTGTTATGAGAGGTCTACAGGCTGGGATGTATTCCATGGCGGACATCGAGTTGTTAAAGGTTGGGATTCAGATTTGCAGAACCGACGATTTGATACGGAGGAGAGTTGCAAGGTGGAATGGAAAGAGGTGGTTATGGGCTGATCGACCATCGGCCCATGTGTGTTATGGGAAACAGAGCAGTGCCATATAGCTATGGAGAATTGATAGGCTGGTGGTACATGAGGACTTAGGTGGTATAGGGAGAACAGGAGTTATTAACAATAAGCGATGAGATAGGATTATGTGGGCTAGGTGGTTTGGAAAATATTTACGATGTCGGGGTGGATGTGGGCCTTTGGGGGTTCGGGAGAATTATCTTGTGTTGCTAAGTGGCAGTGATTGCATGGCATTGGGGGATAATAAAGAAGGGGAGTGGGCGGGCCTTGGAGGGGATGGCACGAGGGTAAGGCAACCGTGTTTTGGATTGGTTTAAACCCTGTGAGTTCTAATGTGAGCCATTTGGAGATTATAGGTGCCAAGAGGTGAGCGACCAGCCTGTGTGTTGGGATTTTAGGGTGTATCATGTGTTGTTTGCTGATACCAAGATCTTTTGCAAAAATTCCAGGGAAATAGGCTGAAGTGAGTGGTGGATAGTGGTTGCAAAAGACAATAATGAGTGACTTGTGAGACGATGTATGACGGGCATGGTATTATAAAGGATTTTGTGGAAGGGTTGGGAGGGGAGACCGAGGGGGGTGTCTTAGCATTAGATTGGCAGGCAGCGTATGATAGTGTGGAACGTGAGGCATTGTGGTATATATTAAGGAGGCAGGGTTTCGAGGAGGTGGTGTGTTGGGTAGAGACTTTGTACAAAGGGGTGGGAGTGCATGTACAGGTAAATGGGAAGCTGGGGGAGTGGGTATCCTTGGGTCGGGGTATTAGGCAGGATTGTCCCCTGTCTCAATTGTTGCTTGCCTGTTTACAAGACCCATTCTATAGAGCAGTGGGAGCGTGTTTGGGGGCAGATAGGGGAGTGGGGAGTGGAGAGCAGGGAATAATAGGGTACATGGACACCATGACAATTCTCGTGAGGACGCTGGGGAGTTTACGTGTGGTAGAGGATGTTATTGATAGTTTTGCGGGATGATTATGGAAATAAGAGTGAAAATGGAGAAATTATAAATTGTTGGTCTTAGGAGATTGGGTGGGGAGAGCGAGTTGGGGATGGGATGTACGTTGAAATATGGTGGACAGGATAAAGGTGTGTGGGAGGTGTTAAAGTGAATTGTGATAGAGGCGAGGATGTTAATTCTGGACTTGATATGTGCAATCGAGTGGTGTGCGATTGAATTGGGTTGAGACCAACACAAATGACAATACATCAGTGTGCGATTGTTTGTGAATGTGTTGTTATATAGTAAACACTGGCAATTGGCTGCTGAATATCCGTTAGCAGGTCCAGATGTTACAAGACTGTAAGGAGGGTTTTCATTAGTTTAGTGTATAGGGAAGTGAATGTTGAGTAGGAGTGTGGTTACGCTACCAGACAACAGAGGGGATTTGGGATTGATTGACTTAGGCTAAGAGACAAGTAGTTATTTATTTTACAGTGGGGGTTATGCCGTGTTCAGGGATCGTGAGGGGAGGAGCGTGAATGGAATTTACATGAAATATGTTGGAATGTGGTGTGGGAGGGTCAAGATTATGTTTTTGAGGACGTGTTGCGGGCGTTGCAGCATTTTCAGGAACTACTAAAGTTCAGGTGGAGATTTAGAGCCTGCTGTAGGGGCAAAGGTGGCGTTAAGGCTGAGGGTCTTACCCGATTTAAGTGTGGGAGATATATGGAGAGGTTATACAGCTGATGCGCGATGCGCACAAGAAGGGTGCTGGCGGCGACCATTATAAACGTGTGTTGAAATGGGGGATTAATGGAAGTAGCTGGGACCAGGCTTTCTCCAGAGGAGTATTGTAATCTGAATGTGAGAATGTTTCATTAGCATGTGAAAGAGGGTTGAGAATTCAGGCGATGAAACGGCTTGTTCTCCAGGGTATTGGTTATGCACAGGGGGTGTGGTTGCTAGTGGTCTCAGTGTGATGTGTATGTTGTGACCGTGGAATGTTTGAGTGGATGTGTTGGTGCATATAGGAGAGAGCTGTAACTCCCTAGGAATGGATGCAGGTAATCTATAGAAACATGTGATGTAAAGCATATTCTGTTTGGCTGTGTTGGTGTATTTGCATGGCCTATATGCATCATGACGGTTGGATTGAAGAGAAAAGGTTAGGGTGTGAAAAATTTTGTCTGACTGCCTCCATGGAGTTGACTACCCCTGGCAAGCTCTGATGACACTGAGCCCTGAGGCCGGACCCAGCCTCACAGTGGCTTATAGGAAGATTTTCATAAAAACTGATGTTGCAAGAAATCTTGCCTGCATGCACATATAAAGGACTAACTTACTTTGCATTGGAGAATATATCCCAGTCCTCACCCTCGCTAAGCCTTAGCCCCTCTGGCCTTCCCCTCAGAACCACATGCAACCGGGAGCCTTAATTCCTGCAATATTCAGTCGACATTAGTGATCTGCCTGCACCTCACAAATTCCTATTTCCAAGGGGTGTGCATCCCCTAGCATAACTATGCAGAAATGGACACTGGCTTCTAAGCCTGAAGGAGTGATGCCAGTATGTACTGGTCATGAACTGCCACCTGCACAAGGGAGAACAGCTCAACTCACTCACAATTTCCCCCAGAAACTGGACAGAATCCTGAGAAAAAAGGAAGATCTCGTCTT
This sequence comes from Cherax quadricarinatus, assembly GCF_026875155.1. NCBI lineage: Eukaryota > Metazoa > Arthropoda > Malacostraca > Decapoda > Parastacidae > Cherax > Cherax quadricarinatus. Next base: position 14,134 of record NW_026507630.1, read on the forward strand.
ACTGTATGGGCCTGACAGAGGAGGACATCTACAGTATGTCGAGGAGCCTCTACCAGATTTCCCCAGGTCTAGTATATGAAGACACGTGGGGGCACCACCTGCTGATCATGGCACTTGTTGCACAGATGGTGTTTAGTCTTAGAAGAAAGGGCACTATGGTCTCAAACCCGTGCCCCAGTATTCAAACTTGGGCTGCCAGTTCTACCTGGCTAACAAACCTAGTGTTTGCCTACATTAAACGCCTATTACTATACTACCTCCGTTTAAGTCTTAGGTCCAACATTAATTATCTCTACCATTGCCTCAATAAACCTAATTTAGTGTCTAACAGTATAAACTACATACTTCTTCCCTGAAGGATAAATCTCTCATGACTCAAGAAATCGTAATGACACGATTGCAAATAAACCATATGACCGCGGGTTCATTCCCGCCGGGGGTATGGTTTAAATCTCACAATTTAAGAAGTACCTTCCAACCACCGACGCCAACCTGGTGTGTGGTGTGTGTGTGGTGTGGTTTTAGGGTGTTTAGGGCATCCCCACCCAGCTGATTATCTGTGACAAGTTTGGATCCTTATGTACGCCATATCTTACCTTAGGAACATATTAGACCGAATAAATTTCTCCACATCCTCCCGCAGCAAAGGGTAGGCGCTAAGATCTATAAATCAAGTCTGCCTTCCCGGCAAGGCCCTCCCAGTGGGCCCTGGACTTGATCACCGTTCGACGGGTTCATCCGGCCACTACAGGTCAGTCCACTTTGGGTCTAACTTCTCCTGTTCTGGTCCCCCATGTGCCTCGAGAGGCAAAACCTGTTGATGGGCCTTATGTCTCGCACCATATCATTTTCACCAACACCATCTCAACTGCCCAGCCTTATCTCTGGGTGGGTCGACACCACCAAGTCCTAGAGGCCAGTCATGCCCTGGGTGGCCTCGGATTCTACTAGCATCAGTCCCCTTCACACAGCTACACTTATTTGCCTCAGGGCCGCTACCATAGAAAAGTTCTTGCAGGGCTGTCAAGTAATCCCACTGTGCCACACCTGGTTCCATATGTCCAGTAATGTTTCACCAGTCTGGGTTTTGTGACTCCTGTGCATATCTTCATTAATGGGGGACCATCCTGGCCCTTAATAATCCTGCTCCTTGGAAGACTGGCTCAAAATTGCAATGAAGGGCTCAATCATCCTTCCAAACAGCATGTGATTGGGGGTGAGAGCTTCCTACTCATCAATCCCATTTTGCACAAGGTCAAGGCCTGTTATTGATCTTGCTCTATCTCAGCTAACACTGGTCCTCAATTCTCAATGCTCACTCTCTTGCCAAGCAAGCCTCCAACTGCACCTTTTGACTGTGCCCAGCCATGCGTTCATAGAAAACCCCCTTGCCAAGGTGCTCGGGAAATTAAAAAAAAAAAATTTTTATTGGGGGGGGGGGGGGGGGGGGGGGGGGGGGGGGGGGGGGGGGGGGGGGGGGGGGGGGGGGGGGGGGGGGGGGGGGGGGGGGTAATTTATCATGAACCTCCACTCGCACTCTATCTCTTCATATATCTAAACTCTCCGTGCCCCTAAGATTTTCTGAAACTTATCGGCCGCTCTGAAGCTTGTGCATTGTCCGAGATAATCAATCGCGGGCACGAGAATCTGGCTGTCAAACTTCCTGAAAACTTCATGAAAGTCTCTATCGACATATCTTCTGCCAACACCAAATGTACGGCTCGAGTAGTTGCACAAGTAAACAGGCCATACATTATACCTTCTGAGGCATACCCTATCGTTCTGGGTTTTTTTTAACGTGATATCCTCGCTATAGTCCCTATTCCCACAGTCTCCAAAGGGACTGTCACTATGTACCCCACTCCTGAGGCAGCAGTGGGGGACCTGGGAACTAGTAGGGTCCTCCAATCGTACCGCCGGCCAGGACAGTGCAACGCATAAGTCACCCTTTTGACGGCAAAGCTCGGCACTTCAGTACAGTAGTTCTGACGAAGCTGTAAGGGTGTCTCCAAACCCCCATGCATGGTCCCTCTTATGAGCATCATGTATTAATAACTCTGACACCCACCCCTCCTTTCCCAGTAACAAGGATGATTGGCTCCAAAACTGAGCTCAGAAGTTTGTAGTCTTCCTCTGCATCTTATCAGTCCCAGATTATCTAGGAACAATCCCAATGAGTGGACCAGTTTACCTGTTCCCCAGAGCGCTTGTGGCCCAGACCCGAGTGTTCACTGATTTGTTGTATGTGGTCCGGAACTTAAGGCTACAGTCAAGGTGGATACCTAGAATTTTCCCTCTGTGAGTCCTTGTGGCTGATGATCCATTTAGCGTTATTTTAATCTGATCATTTGCATCATTGTTTCCAAACTGAATGAAATAGGAGTTTTATCAGATTCAGGTAAGTTTATTGTCATCATCCAGGCAGAATATTTTCTACGTCGGACATGACTGTGTTTGCTAGTAGGACTGTTTATGGGTGGAAAAGACATATGTAGTGTCAGTCTGTAAAAAAATGGGGTTTGAGTAGCTGTGAAGCATTCGGTAGATTCATTGATGTAGATGAGAAAGAAGGAGTGTCCAAGGACACTTCCTTGTGGGACGCCCTACTGTGGATTGGTTTGGGTGAAGATTTTGCATCATTTGCATACACAAATTGATTCTGTTACTAAGGTTATGATTATAGGTAAGTTGATGGAGTGGCCTCTGATACCATAGTGCCGTTTAAATGGAGTACAGAGGTTTCCATGGTCAACGTATCAAAAGCTTTATTTAAATCAATGAAAAATGCCCAGCGGTACTTCTTTTTTTTCAAGTGCAGTATATATTAGTTCTAGCATGTGTATGATAGCATCGTTTTGTGCTTTTATTATTCCTAATTCCAAAATGCCAAGGGTTTATATGTTTTGTGTGAGACGAGGTAGGAATAGAATCCGACTATGAATTAATTTTTCAAAGATTTTTAAGAGAGCAAGTGGTAAGTTAGATTATTGGTCTATAGTTATTCAAGTCAGTTTGGTCACCTCCTTGTGGATCAGAGTGACCCTCGCTATTTTAATTACTTTTATGTTTCTAAAAGATAATGTAAGTTAACATGAAATAAAACCATAGTGGGTACAAAATAAACCCTATCCTTAAATTGGATTAAAGTCGGTCCACAATCACTAATAGCCGCCTACGGGCCCTGTCTGGACGTATTCCTGAATACCGCCATTGGACTTATAATTAATAATGAGTGTAGCTCAGGTTGCTCAGCAATCTTGATCACTAATAATAACCACATGATAATGTCCAGAGAATTGCCTCGAAAGACCACAACAATGTATCTACATCGTCTTGCTAGGAAAATGATAGGATGTCATAATGAGAACCTTCAAAACTTAGGGACGCCAAGCCCATGATTCGCTTCAATCACTTGTTGGCTCTCTAGGCTGGAAGACCTGCTGTACATTACACGGCCCCCTACCAAGGCTGGCGACAATTGGAGACTGGAGAGTGTACAAAACATTTCACGTTACATGAGAGTGCTATAGGCCGCATAAATTTACTGGAACAGTTGAAGGTCCTTGATCTGTATTTTCCCTCGAACGCAGGCGAGAAAGTTTAGTTTAGATAGTTTTAATATGTTTATTATGCACCCCAAACCCATCCTGGTACATGATATTATACACTTGGAATGGTCTGAGGGATTGGTACCAAACTTTCACACGAAAATCACTCCATATGAACAGAAAATACTCTGCAGGAGATGCAACATTCCCCCGATTAAAAGAGGGGTTCCACGAGTACACGAGATAGACCACACAATAATTGATCCAGGGCCCAAGACTGTTTCAGTTACCTCCCCAGCAAACATAAGGTGGATTACCAATAGACCCCGCTGTCTCAAGCAGTCACTTGTACAGTCACCCTAAAGTCAGTACCTGAGCCAACAGGGCTTTGGCTCGTACGTCCAGCTTTTGCGTGCGGCCAGCAGTAATACCCTGGTTTGATCAGACCCATGATCCACTATGAGGCCCAGATCTCAGACAGGCCGCCGGGGCGTTAACCCCCGAAACCCTCTCCAGGAAAACTCCAAGTAAACAACACATTAATACCCATAATTATAACAAAGTCTATACAAGATGTGACAGATTGAACAGGCAAAAAGGGGTAGGGGTTGTCCTGTACATTGAGAGTCACTTGTTTGCACAGAACTGCTAATGCCTCAAATATGTAGTGGAAGTTTTGCAGTAAAGTCCGAGATCCAAAACCTATTCATTGTGGTAGTCTAACAAGCCTCCGGATGCAACATCCCAGCAATTCCAGCAACACTGTAAAAAATGACCAACGTCAGGAAAATCTTCCAGCCCTGCACCCACATCTTTGCACCAGGATTTTCAACTTAAGGCACCTAAAATGGAGGAAATAGCAAATAATTATTGTTGCAGTAATAACACCAGGAGGCAGCTCTGATGAAAACTCACATCACACGAGCATTAGAATTCTGCACAAAATTCAATTTAAACCAGCAAAAAATAGAGCCTACTAACTGGAGAATACACTAGACCTCATCGTTCACAAACAATGATGATCTGAACATAAAAAATTTACACCATAAATCAAAACATATACTCAGAACACAACATAATGAGGTAGTCCAAGACATGTATGCGTGGGAGCCCCGACCGACATAATGAGACAATCACGAGTGAGCATTCACCAAATTCAACTTCAAATAACAAAAACATAAAGTGGGACCAAGTAAACTAAGTCCTAACGATATAAGCATGGAATATGCTAATGAACACAGACCCCAACTTAGCCTAGAACAGCTTAACATGGTGGCACATCGATGTATTCCACAAGGCTTAATTCCTCTAAGAAAAAGGAGGAGTAGATGGTAAAATAGAAAGAAACATGGCGCTCCCTTTACAGGCGACGGAAACGAATAACAGAGCGCTAAAAGAGACAATATATCGAAAAGCGTAAGGAGACATTGGTCAGAGAAATAGCAAGCATTCGCACTTAAGCTAAAGGAATCTTATAGGATCATGAATCGCGGGAAAACTAAAATCTATAAATGAAATCGAAAGAAACCAAAGTATTTCTTCTCCTATGCCAAAACAAAGTCGAGAACAACGTTTCAGTATTGGGCCCCTACTTAAACAAGATGGGTCCTACACAGTCACACGAGCCTAGCAAGGAAATGAGTGAGCTACTCAAGTCCCATATTTTTTTTTTTTAATGACTCCGTTTTTAGCAAGCCGCTAACCAACCTGAGAGTCCGAAGATCAAAATGAATTTTTTATGAGAGAGCCACAAAATTTGGAATAACAGCAAGCCTATCCGATGTTATCCTGACGCCAAAATGACTTTTGAAACAGACCATAAATAAATTGCCCCAATCCACTCTGCCCCAGGTCCAGACTCATGGAACTCCGTGTTTCATCAAGAACTGCAAGAAGCCCCCTATTCACGAGCCTTAATCCATCCTATGGAGAGGGATCAATGGACACGGGGGTCGTCCCACAGTTACAAAAAACAACAGACATAGCCCCACTCCACAAGGGGGCAGTAAAGCATAGCAAGATCTACAGACGCGATAGCACTAACATCCCATATAAAAATCTTGAAGGGTCCTAAAAGCAAGATCACCACCCACCTAGAAAACCCATCTGTTTTACTCTGGAGTTTTACCTGGAGAGAGTTCCGGTGGGTCGAAACGCCCCCGCGGCACGGTCCTGAGACAGGCCTCCTTGTGATCCGAGCAGATCACCAGCTGTTTGCTGCTGCTGCACGCAAACCAACATACGAGCCACATCCCTGCTGATCCGGAACTGACTTAGGTGCTTTGTCCCAGTGCCCCAGCTTGAAGACTGCCAGGGTCTGGTTGTTAATCCCCCTATGTGTTCTGGGAGCAGTTGAACAGTCTCGGGCCCCTGACACTTATTGTATGTCTCATTAACGTGCTAGTGGAACACCCCTGCTTTTCATTGGGGGGATGGTGCATCGTCCTGCCAAGTCTTTTGCTTTCGTAGTGGGTGATATTCCGTGTGCAATTCGGTAACCAGACCCTACTAGGATTTTCCCAGTGTGTATATAAACATGTATCTCTCCTCCTGCGTTCCAGGGAATACATGTATTAGGAAACCTCAATGCGCATCCAATAATTGAGGTGTTTTTAACTCCGTTATGCGCGCCGTGAAGTTTCTCTGTACATTATCTAGGTCGCAATTTCACCTGCCTTGGAAAGGTGCTGGTTTAGTGTGCAGCAATATTCCAGCCTAGCTAGAACAAGTAGAACCTGAAGAGTGGTCATCATGGGCCTTTGGCCACCCCTAGTTTTGGAAGGTTTTCTCATTATCCATCCTCATTTTTCTAGCAGATGCGATTGATACAATGTAATGGTCCTTGAAGTGAGATCCTCCACATGATCACTCCCAGTCTTGCCGTTTGGTTGATTCGCTACTATATTGTTGCCATAATTTGTTTTGTACTCTGATGAAGATTTAATTTCCTCATGTTATACCATATCTGAGTAAATTGAAATTTTCACAACGATGAACTTCATATTGATTTCTGCACCCACTGAAAGATTATGGTTATGTCTGCCTGGAGCTTGCAGTGTCTGCAATGGAAGACACTGTCATGCAGATTCGGGTGACATCTGCAAAGGAAGACACGGTGCTGTGGCAGACATCCTTTGTCTATGTCGGATATAAGGAAGAGGAACAAGATGGGATACGAGTACTGTGCCTTGTGGAACCAGATCTTTCACCGTAGCTAGCCTCGGACATTTACTCTGTTAGACGACTACTCTCTGTGTTCAGTAGTGAGGAAATTATAGATCCATCGACCGACTTTTCCTGTTATTCTTTAGCACCTCATTTTGGCCTATTACGCCATGGTCACACTTGTCGAAGGCTTTTGCAAAGTCTGTATATATTACAACTGCATTCTTTTTGTCTTCTAGTGCCATTAATGACCCTTGGTCGTAGTGGTCCACAATGTTTGAGACAGACAGGAGCGACCTGATCTAAACCCATGTTGGCCCGCTGGGTTGGTGTAACTGATGGGTTTCTAGATGCGTGGTGAACTAGCTACTTAGGAACCTTATCAAAGATTTTTATGATATGGGATGTTTAGTGCTATTGGTCTGTAGTTCTTTTGCTGTTGCTTTACTGCCCCCTTTGTGGAGTGGGCTATGTCTGTTGTTTTAGTACAGTGGGACGACCCCCGTGTCCATGCCCCTCTCCATATGATGGAAAAGGCTCGTGATAGGGGGCTTCTTGCAGTTCTTGATGAACACAGAGTTCCATGAGTCTGGCCCTGGGGCAGAGTGCAATGGGCATGTCATTTATCGCCTGGGGTTTTTCCCGAAAAAAGTTTACCCCCCCCCCCCCCCCAAAAATAAAAATTTGGCGTCAGGATAACACGGATAGGCATGTTTTAATCAAATTTTGTGCATCTCTCATAAAAATTCATTTTGATCTTCGACTCTCAGTCTGGTTAGCGGCTTTGCTAAAAACCGAGTCATATTGGGACTTGAGTAGCTCACTCATTTCCTTGTTGTCATCTGTGTTACACAACCCAGGGCAACATGGGTTTAGAAACAGTCGCTCCTGTCTGTCTCCAATTTTTATTTTTATACTATGGATCACTACGAGAATTGGGGGGGGGGGGGGGGGGGGGGGGGGGGGAGGGGAAAAAATGGGGGGGGGGGGGGGGGGGGGGGGGGGGGGGGGGGGGGGGGGGGGGGGGGGGGGGGGCCAGGTCAAAATTCCACTAGAAAACAAAAAGAATGCAGATGTAATATATACAGACTTTGCAAAAGCCTCGACAAGTGTGACCATGCGTAATAGTGCACAAAATGCGTGCTAAACGGAATACAGGAAAAGTCGGGGGTCGATGGATTTATAATTTCCCTCACTAACAGAACACAGAAGCAGTCGTCCAACAGAGCAAAGTCCGAGGCAGCTACGGTGAAAAGCTCTTTCCACAAGGCACAGTACACCGCCGCCCATCTTGTTCCTCATCCCATATCCCGACATAGACAAGGATGTCAGCCACAGTTCACCGTGTCCTTTCCGTTTGCAGATGACACCCTAATCTGCATGTACAGTGTCTTCCATTGCAGACACAGCTAGGTCCAGGCGGATATCAAACCAAATCTTTCAGTGGGCTGCAGAAAACAAAATGAAGTTTCAACGATGAGAAATTTCAATTACTCAGATAAGTATACACGAGGAAATTAAATCTCATCAGATACAAAACAAATCCTTGCCACAAAATAGAGCGAAACACCAACGTCAAAGACCTGGAGTGATCATGTCGGAGGATCTCACCTTTCAAGAACCATACCATTTATCAATCCACCTCTGCTAGAAAAATGAACAGGATGGGATAATGAGAACCTTTCAAAACTAGGGAGGCCCCAAGCCATGGATGACACTCTCAGGTCACTTGGTTTCTAACTAGCTGGAATAAGCTGCACACTAACAGCACCTTTTCAAGGCAGGTGAAATTTATGACCTAGAAAATGTACAGAGAACCTATCACGGTGCGCATAACGGAGATAAAACACCTCAATTACTGGCGCGCATGAGTTCCCTAACCTGTACTTCCCTGGAACGCAGGCAAGGAGAGATACATGAATTATGTACACCTGGAAAAATCCTAGAGGGACTAGTACGAACTTGCACACGAAATCACTCACTACGAAAGCAAAGACTTGGCAGTAACGATGCAAACATCCCCGCCGAAAAATGAAAAAGCAGGGGTGTCACTAGCACATTAAGAGTCCATACAATAAAGTGTCCGGGGCCCGAGACTGATTCAACTGCCCTCCCGCATTCATAAGGGGGATTACCAACAGACCCCCTGCCGTCTTCAAGCAGGCACAGGATCAAGCACCTAAAAGGTCGGTTCCTGACCACCGGGCTGTGCCTTCGAACTGGTTTTAGCGTGCATCCAGCAGCAACAGCCTGTTGAATAAGGCTCTGATTCACCAGGGAGCCTGGTCATAGACCGGGCCGCGGGGGCGGTTGAACCCCGAACTCTCTCCAGGTAAACTCCAGTATACTGGAGGGTGTTCTGGAGGTCACGGCCCTAGGCGGTCCCTGTTTATGACCAGGCCCTCCTGGGGGATCAGGGCTAGAACAACCAGGCTGTTTTGCTGCTGCACATAAACAGATGTACACACCACAGCCCGTGAGTGAAGATTTAGGACTATCCCTCTAAGAGTTTCTGAGTATATATCACGCATGTATCTGTCTCACATGCATTCCAAGGAGTACAGGCAAGGAACATCAACCACTCCCAGTAATTTAAGGTCATTATATTGTACTTATAACATGCAGTGAAAACTCTCGTAAAAATCTTCAGGTCTGAATTTCATCTGCTTTTGAAAGGGGCCATTAGTACAGGCATAAATGCGTGTGTTGTACACACACACATGCACACACACATACACAGGATTTCACACCTTCCTTAGAAATGACCTGGTAAACCCTCCCTCGCTATATCTTACACTCCATTATCCACTTCACGTTCTCTCTCTCTCTCTTTCTCTCTCTCTCCCTCTCTCTCTCTCTCTCTCTCTCTCTCTCTCTCTCTCTCTCTCTCTCTCCTCTCCTCTCTCTCTCTCTCTATCTCTATCTCTCTCTATCTATCTATCTATTTATCTATCTTCTATCTATCTATCTATCTATCTATCTACCTCCCTCTCTCTTTCCCCTCTCCCATCTCTCTCCTCTAACATCTCTCCCCCTCTCATTATCTCTCCCCTCTCTCCCATTTCCCATCTCTCTCTCCCTCTCTCTCCCTTCTCCCTCTCTCTCCCCTTCTCCTCCTCTCTTCTTCTCCTCCTCTCTCCCCTTCTCCCTGTCTCTCCCCTCTCTTTGTCCTCTCTCTCTCTCTCTCTCGTCCTCTCTCTCCTCTCTCTCTCTCTCTCTCCTTCCTCTCTCTCTCTCTCTCTCTCTCTCTCTCTCCTCTCTCTCTCTCTCTCTCCTCTCTCTCTCTTTTTTTTTTTTTTTTTTTTTTTTTTTTTTTTTTTTTTTTTTACACAGGGTTTGACAAGGTTAAGGATCCCTAGCTTTATTGACAGCTATTTACAGGTTAAGGATTCCTAACTTTATTGGCAAGCTAAGAGCTGTTACCTACATCAGCTCATTTGAAAGCATTTTTATTGTTATGAGACATACAAGTAGGGAACAGGATGAAGTTGGAGCCATCTGTGGGCCAGCATTTTCATTTGATCAACTGACGTTATCTCGTTGACATCATTATGCTGTACGAATGTGTTCCATACTCGAGTCATCCTGGTATGTATGATCTCAGATGGAGTGATGTTCTGGAGAAGGGTACAGCCAGAGTGAAGTTGCTGCTTTCTGCCCGTCTTGTGGCATAAAAGCTTGTTTCACGCTGTCCTCGAAGTGGATCCAAGTGTGGTATTTTGACAATATTGGCCTTGTACATAACAGTAAGGCCACCGACATCCCTCCATGTTGAAGGCTCTGCTGAAATGACAGATCTATCCAGGATGGGTCCAGGCGAGAGATGAGACGTCTTGCTCTGTTCTCTACTCTGTCAAGCAGTCGCAGATGAGAGGGGGGCAGGCAAACCAAGAAAGTGGAGCATACTCAAGGTGTGAGCGTACTTGTGCCTCGTACAGGATCTTGCAACCCCTACTGTCAAGCAGATGCGAGATACGGCGAAGTGCTGTAAGCTTCCTGGCTGCCTTGTTTGCAAGATTTACAACATGGTTCTTCATGGTTAGTTTGGAGTCAAATTTCACCCCAAGGATATCAACTTCTTCTCCAGGTGCCAACATCGTCCCATTCATCCTTACTACTGCACCAGCATTACCATCATGGTGCCTAGAGACGATCATCATTTGCGTTTTCTCAGGTGCAAATGTTACTTGCCATCTATTTCCCCAAGCTGATATAGCTCTCAGCTGGTGATTGATGTAGCTTAGAGCAGCTGGCATTTCTTCTCTTGGATAAGTGAATGTCAGTGTACAGTCGTCTGCATATGCATGTGATTCTGGGATGAGATGAAGAAGGTCGTTGAAGTAGACATTCCATAACAGTGGACCCAGCACACTTCCTTGTGGAACGCTTGCCCCAATAGGATGCCTGCTGATTCCGTTCCATTGAGGACTACACTTAGAGATCTACCATGAAGGTAATCACTGAGGAGACATAGCGTAGAGCCTGCAATTCCCAGTGCTTGAAGTTTTGCTAAGAGGCCCTGGTGCCACACCCGGTCGAAAGCGCCAGCAATGTCCAGTGCTACCACACAGCTGACTTTGGATTCATCCAGTGACTGGTGCCACTTAGTGGAGAGGTTTAACAACAGATCAGCAGCAGAGTAACCTTTCCTGAAGCCATATTGACGATCACAAAGTAGTGAGTGGTAGTCAAAAAAATCTGTCATTTGTCTTGAGATTATTGTCTCAAGGATCTTACCAGTGATTGACAGGAGTGACACTGGTCTGTAGTTGCTGATTTCTGCTCTGCTCTTCTTTTTGTGAACAGGGACTACATTTGCCTCTTTCCATGGAGAGGGCCATTTGCACTGTACTAGGCAGTGCTGAAAGATGCGAGTTAGAGGTGCTGCTAGCTCGTCTGCACATCTTCTCAACAATCTTGGGCTCAACTTGTCTGGGCCCACAGCCTTTTCTCTCTCTCTCTCTCTCTCTCTCTCTCTCTCTCTCTCTCTCTCTCTCTCTCTCTCTCTCTCTCTCTCTCCTCTCTCTCTCCCTCTCTCTCTCTCCCCTCTTTTCCTTTCTCACTCTCTCCCTCTCTCCTTCTACTTTTCCCTTTTCTCTATTTCTCTCTCTCTTCCTCTCCCTCTCTCTCTCACTCTTTCTTCAAAAAAAAAAAAATGGAAGGAACCAGGGATCACATGAGAATGGTTCTTTTAGGGAGGAGTGGATGGAGGAGCAGTGGAAAAAGATGGAAAAAGAGTGGGAGAGAAAATTAGGAGAGCTTTCTGCAAAAATGGAGACAGAGCTTTCTGAGAAATTGGAAAAAGAATTTGGGGAAAAGGGAGAAGGGGGAAATTTGGGAGGCAAAAGTAAAAACTGCAGTACCAGGAAAAGGGGGGGCCTGGGAATGAGGTAAACAGGTGAAGCGAATACAGGGATATGACCAAGAAGACACAGATATGAAGTGGGGGCCGAACAAGAAGGGAGATATGAATTATTTTAGGGTCTATCGACTGCCAAGCGGGGCCCCAAGGAGTGAAAGGGGAGGAAAGCTGGTGCAGATGGAGAGGTGATGGGTAAAAGCAGGGGCCCAAAAACCATGCTCCCAAAGAGTTTGGGGGAACCTCTCCCCATTTCCCCTGAGGTACCCCAGGGGGTGAGCACGTCTCCTGTTTTCCCCAGTGTTTAAACGAATGCAAATGGAGGTAAAAATAAAAAGGGGAACTATGGCTTAGTTTATTAAAATAACAAAAAAGGGCTAGGTACAAATATACTGATGGACATTTACAAATTAAAAATTGACCATGAGACTTTTTCCCTTATTACCAGGGGAAAAGGGGGATGTTATCAGTAACACGGACTATACTCACTTTTAAATTCACCGACCACTGCCCCCGAGTTTCCCCCAAGCGTGGTACCACACGCGGCTGCCAGAGCTCTCGCTCCCCGACCTTCCCAACCCCCCTCCTCAACTGTTCCCTGGGCTTTATATAGTCCAAGCCCCCCCCCACAATGGGGTGTGGCACTGGTTTTGATTGATCCCGGGGTCTGACCCCGTCCAAACAAAAGACCACAGCTTAACGAAAAGGCTGGCTAAAGATTTTTTCCCAAGAAAGGGTTGCCAAAAATTTGGGTTTTTAAATTTTGGTCCCCCCAAAGGCCCTCACAACCCCAGCTGAATACATCCTCCCCTTTTTTTCCCCCATTTAAAATACTGAAAAAGGACATTTTTTTCTAAGTTATTTGACTATTTTAATCCTAAACCCTTTAAGTCTATTACAGTACAATACAAATAAAATGAACTCACAAGATCATAGATTTATTAAATTTAGCACAAAAACGAATAACAATGACTGGTGTGAAACCCCCCTTATCTGCATTTCCTTAAAAATAAATTCGGGGTTCGTGCCTTCCTTCTCTACTAAAAATAAACTAGCTCCTGTAGTCACCCTCGTAATAACCATTGAGCCAAACCTCAAGGTTTTCCCGGTGGGGGAAAAAAACTCCAGCGGTATTATTCCTTCAAAATACTTGCAACTAACCTTACACGACAAAGTTTATTTTCCCGCACCTTCCGGACCCTTCGTGCAAGGGAGGAATTTGCAACCAGGACCCATCATTACCCCTTTCTAGGGCTAAAAAAAAACCCCCATCCCTCACATAATTGAACCCCTTCGACGGCGAGCCCATTTGGGGTTCACAGTTCTCCACCTGAAAAGGAAAACATCCTACTCTACGGGGACCCCCCCCAGCAAGGGCAGCTCAGAAAAAACAACACTATATTCCCAACATCGACATAATTAACTCCCCCGCATAGAGTCCAACTAAACCCCTCTAATCACATTTCCCAAGCTTCACTGCTAGTGTAAAGGACGCGATTGGGTTTATTGGGTGCGGGTACTGAAACCCCGGGGAAGCCTCTACAAATTTTTGGCAAGGGCAGCAGAAATAAAAAGGGTCGATGGAGGAGGGCATGGGGCCCTTGGCTTACGCAGTATTCTTTCATCTCACCTCCAGATCGTCACTGCTTTACTAAAGAGGGTTAGCCAGGCTTCTGGCCGACCCAGCACTTCCAAAATTTAGCCTGTCTATTTTGTGGGCCTCGTGGGGTTTAGGAACGCTCATGCGGGTCCCTCTCGTTGAAAAGCACAGATCGGGAAATTCAGGACTCACAAGCAGCTTATCTTCCCACACAAAATCCTCAGGCACCAAGGGCCCTCCTTTTATCCGTCCCCTCACTGTCAACTTGCACCTCTTGATGGTGGTGGACGAGAGCTGGCTAACCCGCTTTCTCAATCCCCAGGGCTATTAAAGCCCTTTGCCGGACCCATACGCTTCTTGGGACTTCTGCGTCTCCACACCCAGGGCCAAAAGATTCCCGGGGTCTCCTTGGGATCCTGGCAACATCTCCACACTCCTGTGAAAAATAGTTGGGGGCATATTTTTCTCAGTGACTGGGCTTATTGTTTGGGCAGGTCTCTAAGTATTTACCCACCTGAGGGCGAGGGAGTGGTCAGCTCCTTCCCTCAGGTCCCATTTTCTCACAAAACTCCCTCCCTCCAGCAATAATTCCCTTACAAATTTCGTCTATACATTCTTGACCTTGTATTCATACCAACATTTTCCTCTACCAGCTGATGTAACCTATCTTCCTCATATACCTCATCATTTACAGTCCTTTCATCCACCACATTAACATTAGGTATTACTATTTCCTCCTCAGACCAGAATGGCTTTAGTTTATTACAATGAACAATCCTCTCACTCTGGTCCTCAAACAACCCTTTAACCTTCACATTTACCTGGAGTTTACCTGGAGAGAGTTCCGGAGGTCAACGCCCCCGCGGCCCGGTCTGTGACCAGGCCTCCTGGTGGATCAGAGCCTGATCAACCAGGCTGTTACTGTTGGCTGCACGCAAACCAACATACGAGCCACAGCCCGGCTGGTCAGGAACCGACTTTAGGTGCTTGTCCAGTGCCAGCTTGAAGACTGCCAGGGGTCTGTTGGTAATCCCCTTTATGTATGCTGGGAGGCAGTTGAACAGTCTCGGGCCCCTGACACTTATTGTATGGTCTCTTAACGTGCTAGTGACACCCCTGCTTTTCATTGGGGGGATGTTGCATCGTCTACCAAATCTTTTGCTTTCGTTTACCTGGAGTTTACCTGGAGAGAGTTCCGGGGGTCAACGCACCCGTGGCCCGGTCTGTGACCAGGCCTCCTGGTGGATCAGAGCCTGATCAACCAGGCTGTTGCTGCTGGCTGCACGCAAACCAACGTACGAGCCACAGCCCGGCTGATCAGGAACTGACTTTAGGTGCTTGTCCAGTGCCAGCTTGAAGACTGCCAGGGGTCCGTTGGTAATCCCCCTTATGTGTGCTGGGAGGCAGTTGAACAGTCTCGGGCCCCTGACACTTATTGTATGGTCTCTTAACGTGCTAGTGACACCCCTGCTTTTCATTGGGGGATGGTGCATCGTCTGCCAAGTCTTTTGCTTTCGTAGTGAGTGATTTTCGTGTGCAAGTTCGGTACTAGTCCCTCTAGGATTTTCCAGTGTATATAATCATGTATCTCTTCCTCCTGCGTTCCAGGGAATACAGGTTTAGAACCTCAAGCGCTCCCAGTAATTGAGGTGTTTTATCTCCGTTATGCGCGCCGTGAAAGTTCTCTGTACATTTTCTAGGTCGGCAATTTCACCTGCCTTGAAAGGTGCTGTTAGTGTGCAGCAATATTCCAGCCTAGATAGAACAAGTGACCTGAAGAGTGTCATCATGGGCTTGGCCTCCCTAGTTTTGAAGGTTCTCATTATCCATCCTGTCATTTTTCTAGCAGATGCGATTGATACAATGTTATGGTCCTTGAAGGTGAGATCCTCCGACATAATCACTCCCAGGTCTTTGACGTTGGTGTTTCGCTCTATTTGGTGGCCAGAATTTGTTTTGTACTCTGATGAAGATTTAATTTCCTCATGTTTACCATATCTGAGTAATTGAAATTTCTCATCGTTGAACTTCATATTGTTTTCTGCAGCCCACTGATTTTCGTGAGTGATTTTCGTGTGCAAGTTCGGTACTAGGCCCTCTAGGATTTTCCAGGTGTATATAATCATGTATCTCTCCCGCCTGCGTTCCAGGGAATACAGGTTCAGGAACCTCAAGCGCTCCCAGTAATTGAGGTGTTTTATCTCCGTTATGCATGCTGTGAAGGTTCTCTGTACATTTTCTAGGTCAGCAATTTCACCTGCCTTGAAAGGTGCTGTTAGTGTGCAGCAATATTCCAGCCTAGATAGAACAAGTGACATGAAGAGTGTCATCATGGGCTTGGTATCCCTAGTTTTGAAGGTTCTCATTATCCATCCTGTCATTTTTCTAGCAGATGTGATTGATACAATGTTATAGTCCTTGAAGGTGAGATCCTCCGACATGATCACTCCCAGGTCTTTGATGTTGGTGTTTCGCTCTATTTTGTGGCCAGAATTTGTTTTGTACTCTGATGACGATTTAATTTCCTCGTGTTTGCCATATCTGAGTAATTTTCTCTAAGATGCGGTAAGGACCTTTCCACCTTGGACCGAGGGACCTACTCTGCTGAGGGGTTACTTCATCTTTATATACCATTACTAGGTTACCTTCATTAAGTTTAAGAGGCTTCACTTCCCTGTCATAGTAGTGAGCATATTTTTTCTGCGCTGTACCCGAGGCCTGGGCGGCAGTTTGCCAAGCAGTTCTCATTTTTGTTAGAACTTCTGAAGGATAGTCCTCACCGTATCTGACAACTGCTTGGTTCACCAAGCCTGCTGCAAAATGACAGTCATGCCCTGTAAATAGAAATAATGGTTGTGTCCCTATTGATTTGTGAATAGAGGTGTTTAAAGCAAATTGAACATATGGTACATATTTATTCCATTATAATGGTTCTTTCTCTGAGAGAATGGCCAGTGTATTTTTGACTACTTGGTTCGTTCTCTCCACCATACCATTCGCCTGTGGATGGTAAGCTGTCGTGAAGGCTGTCATTATTTCTAGGGTGTTACAAACCTCTGCAAATACCTTGCTTTTAAACTCTGACCCTTGATCTGTTACTAATTCTTTAGGGGGTCCAAATATTGCTACGAATCTACCAAGGAGCGCCTCTGCAACAGTATGTGGGTCTTTCTTAGGGATGGGTACAAGTGTTGTATACCGTGACAGATGGTCCACCAGCACAAGAACATACCTACTGCCTGAATAACTATTATGTAAGTCGATAAGATCTGCACCAACCCGGTCCAACGGTTCCTTCATCGCGGGAAAAGCTTGCAATTCCACATTAACCTGAGGGTTAGCTTTCCTCCTTTGGCAATTACCACAACATTTTACATATTCGGTTACATAATTCAGGAGACCAGGAAAGTAGAACATTTCTTTGGCCCTCTTATAAGTTCTAAAAACACCTGGATGGCCAGCCATCTTGGATGAGTGCGCAAGCTTCAGAGCAGCCTTCCTGAGGACATTCGGTATTACTACCTGCAGTACTGAACATCGTTTATCC
>NW_026507631.1:0-26595 GCF_026875155.1 Cherax quadricarinatus
TACAAAATGGCATTCAGCGTAACCCTTGTGTGGCTCGCCTTGAATGGAACTTCACGGATATTCGTAAAGTTTTGTGATACTCAGATTACAGAAAGTTGTGACCCAGTACCAGGATAAAAGTAAGCAAGTCACCCAAGTGTTTACGTCCAGTTGCATGACGTTCACGGTAACTATACGCGGCACGTGTGCGAAACGTGCCTTTTGAGGTCAATGAAGTTGATATAACGTGACGTTTTTTGAACGTTATGGGAAGATCCACCTGGCCCACCATGGGTAAGTGGCCCTGACGGCCTCTATGCTGGTCTTCAGGAGGGGTCATTTACTTTGAAAAGGGTCCCTGCGTCAGCCGATTCCTTTGTACTTACACCTGGAGGATTTTCGTTCACAGGTGTACGTTACGTATCCTGAACAGAGAAGCCCTTTGGGCCGCCTTTGCGGCGCTTTGGATCACATGGCGGCTCAATGTGTTCAGCGCAAGCCGCCCTCGGGGCGTGGTCGTCGTCCTGAGGGCGAGGTACCCCGTCAGGCTCCGGAAGAAAAGTTGTCGAGGACCCGCCTCGTCTGACATCATGGAGTGCTGAGGTTGATCGGGCCATGCTACTAGAGTCATCTTGTGTGACTCTACCTGGGACCCCTCCCTTGACGAGGGGGAACATGTGAGCAGTGAGATCCCTCTAGCAAGAGAGGCAGGTGAATGGAGGCTGATATTTTTATCTGCATTGAGTGACCTTTTAGCATCGCATGACCCTGATTCTGTGTCGTGTGTGCCTTTGTTGAAGTGTTTCTGATAAAGGTGAATTACGTGTAGATGATGCTGATCAGATAGCTAAAGTGCGAGATTTGAGAGTTCGGGGGTTCATACTTTTGAGGCAGAAATTCAAAAGCAGAACACCCAAGTACTGACATGTCTGAAGATGCTGTTTCTGGGAAGCGTGCGGCTACCCCGTCCGACTTCCGATGACGTCTTGACCCCTTTGGACAACGTTCAGGGAAGAAACGTGTTCGGAAATCACGGGTGGGTGGGGGGGGGTCGCACGAGTCCAGGACAGCAGGTAAATCACGGGGATTGCCAAAGGTGCGGGGAGTGCCTTGGGTGGGTTGCTGAAAGCAAAGAGAAAAGGGAGTGGTGGCCCCCAGAGCAAAGCCGCCTTTAGCACAGTTAGGTGTGCAACTATTAATGCTAATGGTTTGAAAATCTGTCAAAAAGTGTGTGCAGGTGCGTGAGTGGTTGAATCGTTTTGCTGTGGATGTGTTTTTTTTTGCAAGAACATAACCATAAGGTAGGAAGTTTGTTTGAGATGGATGGTTTTTGACATTTATGTAACTCACTCCAGACATCTGAAAGGTGGAGTGGCTGTGTTGATAAAAGCGACCAGCCAGTGTTGTGATGAGACATTGGGAGGGAAAGGGGGGGAGGGTCGCTTGTGCGAGTCTGGGGGATTGGGGTAGTAAAGGGTTTGGTTTCGTAGGGGTATATGGCCGGCTGAACTGATGTTAATATTAAAAAACTTTTGTAGAGATTCTTATGTATTATTTTAGGTCCCTGCCGGAAATTACAGTGGTCAGTGGTGATTGGAACGTGGGTGCGCCGTTTAAAAACGTTTAACCGAGGGTGGTGGGTTTTCTGTTCGCTTATTTTGGGTGACTTGTTCTATGCGGCATGTTTAGATAGGGTGTATGTGTCTCGGCGGGTGGTTGTAAAACAAATGTGCATGTTTGAATGTCTTTTTCTCTGACCACCGGGGAGTTTTTGTAGAGCTCGACTGGGGAGTCTCCCGAATCGTTTTAAGGGATACTGGAAATTGAATACGCGGGTGCTACAAAGTGCAGATGATAGGGAACTATTCACGGACTTATGGCGTCTAGAGAATAGACTCCTGGGAGGGGTGGGATTTAGTGTGATGGTGGGATGAGGTTGTGAAGCCTCGAATTAAGGATTTTTATGTGCATCAGGGTAAGGAGGGCCACTCGCTTGGAGTATGGTTTTCTGAGGTACCTGGAGGTCACTAAAAACAATGTTATGTGCAGGTAGAGGCATCTGGGGTTTACCCAGTGGATGAGATTGACCTCTTAAAGGGAAAAAATCCAGGTATTGAAAAATAAGGTTTTCGATGGGGTGCACATTTCGGGTGGGGTGGAGGGGGCTTTTTTGGGTGACAAGCCGTCTGCTTGTGTCTTACGAAGTCAGACACAAAGGCGAAAGGCGACTGAAATTGTGAGTTTAGTGTGCAGATGAAGTTGACGGGTTAAAGTGGAGTGACAAGGTTCTTAACAAACAACTGAGGGATAAGTTTTTTGTCGAAACTTGCGGAGTAAGCTCCCATATGCAAAGTAAAGAACGTGAGTGAGCATGCAAATACAGGAATTGGGAGAGGAGACGATGCAAGTTTTAAATGATTATGATTGCCTTCCATGGGTGGGCCATATCTGAGGCAGAGGTGTGAGGCACTACGAAGGAATGATAAGGGGGAAGGCACCAGGCTTTGATGGCATCCCTCGTGAATTTATATCAAACATTGGGAGTAATACGGACTTTTATGGTTCCGTGAGAGACACAACTCCATAAACGTCACAACCATGACGGAAGGGGGGGGGTTGGTAAGGTCTGTCTCAGCGTACGGCAGTGTTGTCTTAGTTAGGAAATGTGATGTCCGTTAGCGATTAAGGACTACCGTCCCATTATTGTTGATGAGCAGTGACTAAACTATATGCCGAAAATTTTGATGAATAGAATTAAGAATGTTTGATAAGGTAATCCTAAGAGTCAGTTTGGTGTGCCAGGTTACGTCAATGAATGATGGTCATGGGAATATCAGGGAGTTTGATGAGGACTGCAGGGTTAGGCGTGGGGTGTGTTTCGGCTTTAACTGTCGAGGCCGCTTTTGATAGTGTGAAAGAGAGGTTTCTGTGAAAATATGAGATGGCAGGTTTTTTTGGAAATGAGGTCGTCATGGTGGGCCCATTCGTTGAAACAATGGAGCGGGATGTAAAGTACAAGGTATGGGAAGTTAGGTTTTTTGTACACTGAGCAGAGGCATTCGTCAGGGATGCCCCATGTCCTCAAATGCTTTTGCATGATCAAGACACTTTTACTGGGCTGTTTGTGGACGGGGAGTAGACACAAAATCGTGGTCCAAGTATGTGATCGAACCGACCCTTGTGGGTTATGTAGAAGATACTTCTGTGTTATTACGATTCACGGGACAATTGGTTTTGTTGGGAGACTTGTTGACAATATTTGCAAGGCTACGGGGATTTGTTAATAGAGAAAAATCAAGATTATGGAGTTGGGGGGGAGTGGGTGGTGGTGGGGTGGATGCAGAGGGTTGGACTGTGGTTGATCGTTTCACTTTATTGGTGTTTCATTATATGCGGGAGGTCGATCAGATGAGGCGTGTAATTCGGGAGGTTGTTACATAGTGTCCTTGGGGGCGCTTAAATAGTCTACGGACGCAACATTTAATTAACCCTGTAAATAAAAAAAACATCGGAGGGCGGTGCCATTAATGTCTTGCTTTATAGTAAAGATAATGCATGTTGCTGCACTGTATCCTCTGCTGCTGGGGTGACGTCCAAACGTCCTTTGCATAGAGATTATCATTTTGTGGGGTTCAAGGTTGTGATTGGCGCACAAGAGCTGTGGTGGAGACACCAATACACAGGGAGGCTCGTGGCATGGCATGGTTTACGTGTAGCGTCGTTTTCTCCGACTGGGCGGGATTCATGGTGGTTAATTGAATTGTATCACGACCTTCGCAGGTGGTGGGGAAGAATTTCATAGGGTGCAACACGATGCTCCGCGTATTATTGCGCAAGAGGATTGAGCTGTGTAAAATTATGTTACCTTAGAAAGGGCGGGTATTACCTGAGTTTAACTGGAGAAGTTTCCGGGTCAACGCCCCCGCGGCCTGTCTGTGACCTCCACCTCCTGGTGGATCAAGCCTGACAACCAGGCTGTTACTGACTGTGCTGCACTCAAACCAACATACGAGCCACAGCCCCGGCTGGTCAGTGCTTGTCCAGTGCCAGCTTTGACGACTGCCAGGGTCTAATGGTAATCCCCTTATGTATGCTGGGAGGCAGTAACAGTTTCGGGCCTTGACACTTATGTATGGTCTCTTAACTGCATAGTGGAACTACCCCTGCCTTTCACTGGGGATGTTGCATCGTCTGCCAAGGTCTTTTGCCTTTCCGTTGTGAGTGATTTTCGCGTGCAAGTTCGGTACAAGTCCCTCTAGGATTTTCCAGTGTATAAAATCATTATCTCTCTCCGCCTGCAATTCGCAGGGAATACGGTTCGGGAACATCAATGCCCCAGTAATTGAGGTTTTTATCTCGTATGTGCTCCGTGAAGGTTCTTCTCTGTAACATTTCTAGGTCAGCAATTTCACACCTGCCTTGAAAGGTGCTGTTAGTGGGCAGCAATATTCCAGCCTTGAAGAACAAGTGGACCTGAAGAGTGTCATCATTGCTTGGCCTCCCTAGTTTGGAGAAGTACTCAATTATCCATTCTGTCATTTATTTCTAGCAGCAGTGCTGTGCGATGATACAATGTTATGGTCTTGTAAGTGAGATCTCCAAACTATGATCACTCTCCCAGGTCCTTTGACGTTGGTGTTTTCGCCTCTATTTTTGTGGCAGAATTTGTTTTGTACTCTGATGAAGTTTTAATTTCCTCGTGTTTACCATATCTGAGTAATTGGAATTTTCTCATTCGTTGAACTTCATATTGTTTTCTGCAGCCCACTGAAAGATTGTTGAGTCCGCCTGGAGCTTCAGTGTCTGCAAGGAAGACACTGTCATGCAGATTCGGGTGTCATCTGCAAAGGAAGACACAGTGCTGTGGGCTGACCTCCTTGTCTATGTCATATCTGAGGATGAGAAACAAGATGGAGTGAGTAATGTGCCTTGTGGACAGAGCTTTTCTTTCCGTACTGCCTAGACTTACTCTGTTGAACTACAACTCTTTGTGTTCTGTTTGTGAGGTAAATTATAGATCCATCTACTGACTTTCCTTTATTCCCTTTAGCCCGCTTTTGTGCGCAATTTTCGCCATGGTCACACTTGTCCGAAGCTTTTTGCAAAGTCCTGTATGTATACATCTGCATTCTTTTTATCTTCTAGTGCATCTAGGCCTGTCGAAGTGATCCAATAGTTGAGAAAAACAGAGCGACCTGTTTTCTAAACCCATGTTTTGCCCTGATGGGTTTCTAGATGGGTGGCATCTTGCTTCTTAGGACCCTTCAAAGATTTTTTTATGATAGGGGATGTTAGTGCAATCGGCCTGTAGTTCTATGCTATTGCTTTACTTGCCCCTCTTTTGTGGAGTGGGGGCTATGTCTGTTGTTTTTAGTAACTGTGAGACGACCCCCGTGTCCATGCTCCCTCTCCATAGGATGGTAAAAGCCTTGTTATAAGGATTCTTGCAGTTCTTGATGAACACGGAGTTTCATGAGTCTGCCCTGGGTCAAGTGCATGGACAGTCATTATTTCGCCTGTTTCGAATCTTTGGCGTCGGTTAACATCAGATTAGGCTTTTGTTAAATAAATTCAGTGGCTCTCTCATAAAAAAATCATTTTGATCTTCGACTCTCATCTGGTTAGCGGCTTGCTAAAAACTGAGTCATACTGGGACTTTGTAGCTCACTCATTTTCCCTGCTGTCATCTGTGTAGGACCCATCTTGTTTAAGTAGGTGCCCAATACTGGGCTTGTTTCTCGCCTTTGATTGGCATAGGAAAAGAAATACCTTGGGTTTCATTTCGGATTTCATTTATATCTTTATTCTACCCGCGATTCCTGACTCCTATAAGATTTCCCTTTGCTTAAGTTCGATTTTGCTATTTCTTTAACCAGTGACTCTCCCTACGCATATCAGATATATTGCGTCTTTACCGCTCTGTTATTTCTTTTCCATCTCTGTAAAGGAAGCACCTGTCTCTTTTTCTATTTTACATCTACTCCTTTCTTAGAGGAATAAGCCTTGTGCATTACATTGATGCCACCGAGTTTAATCAGTTCTAGGCATAAGTTGGGGTCTGTAGTTGCTTAGTCTATCTTAACACTTATATCGGTTTAGGACTTGGTTTTCTTGGCACACTTTAATGTTTTTTGTTATTGAAGTTGAATTTGGGTGATGCTCCCTCGTGGACTACTCTCATTATGTCCGATCTGGGGGCTCTGCGCATACATGTCTGAACTCGGATTATTTTGTGATCTGAGTATATTGGGGTTTTTGATATAGTGACATTTCGTATTCAATCATAATTGTTAGTGAAGATGAGGTCTAGTGTATTCTCCCAGTCCTAGTAGGCTCTATTATTAGGCTGGTTTAAATTGAATTTTGTGCAGAGATTTAAAAAGCTCGTGTGTGTGTGAGTTTTTCGCGTCACAGCGCCTCCTGGTGGTTAATCAACTGCAAACAACATTATTTGCTATATTCCCCATTTTAGTGCCATAAGTTGAAAATCCCCCAGGGAGCAAGATGTTGGGGGCAGGAGCTGGCAGATTTTCCCCAGACCGTGGTCCAATTTTAAAAACAGCTGTTCCTGGAAATTTCGGGACGTTGCAATCTGAAGGCTTGTAATAGATTACCACAATGATTAGGTTTACGGTTCTCGAATCTTACTGCTAAAACTTCGCACTACATCATTTGAGGCATTAAGCATTCGTGCAAGCAAGGACTCTGCGATGTACAGGCCAACCCCCTCCCCCTCCCTTTTGCCTGTTCATTCTGTTGCACTGTATTTAGGTTGTAACCTGGATCCATATTTTCGTTGTCCAAGTTGATCACAGTAAAAGCAGCGAAACATTGTATTTGCCTATTGGTGCGAGTGATGGAATGTATCCCATGTAGTGTGGGGTGATATGTGGAGGAGGGTTCAACAGTTGTTCTGCCTGCTCAAGTACGGGAAGTGTTTTTAAATTTGTACATGGCATACATTAGCTGTCGCGGGGTGGTGTTTATAATAGCGTTTGGGGTAGGACTGTGGGTTGTCATGCGTGCGGGATGGGGGAATCTGCTTTTCACGTTTGTGTATTTCTTCTGTGAGACTTTAGGTATGGTACGAGAGTGGTCAGTAGGTTTGTATGTTTGGTGGGGGGGGGGGAAGGTTTTGGTCGGTTCCTCCGGGCTTGAGTTTGATGTAGGTGGGGTTTGAACTTGCCGTGTCAACGGCGGTGTCGTACGTATGTGGCCAATTATATTTTTTCGTGTCGTGGGTTATGAGTCCGTTGACGGTAATACAGTAGAATTAGGGTTTTCGCGGGACATTTAGGACAAATGTCGAAATAGGTTTGTAATAATGAGGAGAGTTGCAAAAGAACTTCCCGTCTGATTATAAAGCCATATAGTTACGAGATTCGAGATAGTATGTGAGTGTTCAGTGGGTAATCAAATGGCTGGTCCGCTGTGTCTAATCTGTGTATGTCAAGTGCGTGAATGTTTCGTGATCTCCGTGTTTATGTGCGTCTCCATGTGACGAGACGACGATATATCTTAAGGCTTTGTTAGACAGCTTTGGAATGTTTTTTCCGTCATTTATGCCTCAAAACAAGTCAATGGTGTACATTTTGTATATGGTGTGCTTCCTAGCACAGTTGAACGTTTCTTATTTTCTGTTTATACTTTATGTATGCCGTGTTCATGTGCTTGTTTCAATAGTATATGGTTCTATGCAGTGTTTGTTTTTTTTCTTTAAGCTGTGATGGAGCTTTAACTATATGTGAAGCGTATTTTTTCAATGTTTGCCTCTCGTCTGTGTATAAGTTCAATTAAGCTCTTTCCATTATCTTTTCTTGTGTATATTTGAGAGTTCCAATATCACAGTGTAGTTTCGTTTTGTGTATATTAGATATTTTTCCATTTTTGGTGAATTGTAGCGTCATCTTGTTCCACCTTTGAACTGTAAAGGCCTATTCTTAGTCCATGAAATAACCCCGTGGTAGTCGCCCAAGATTAACGTATGTGTGTGCTCTTTAAGGCACCTGAGTTCTTCGATAAGTCTTGTATACGTTGTGTTTTGGCATGCGGAAGCCACGCCTAGTATACCAGATGTTGTATCATGTGTATAATACGTGATTGCTTGGTATGTGTGTAATTTTTGTGTCTCGTTTTTTGTCAATTTTTTTTTGTATAGACTTATTTTTTCAGTGTTTTGATTTTATTAATTTATTAATATACTATTAATCTTGTTAGTGCCTGGTATCTCGTGACATATTAATTTATGTACCCAATATATTTTTGTACCTGAGTTTTAAATAAAACATAAAAAAAAAAATGTCTTCAAGCTGGCACTGGACAAGCACCTAAAGTCAGTTCCTGATCAGCCGGGCTGTGGCTCGTACGCTGGTTCTGCGTGCAGCCAGCAGCAACAGCCCTGGTTGATCAGGCGCTGATCCACCAGGAGGCCTGGTCACAGACCGGGCCGCGGGGGCGTTGACCCCGAAACTCCTCTCCAGGTAACTCCCGGTAATCCTCCCGACACTGTACCCTCTAACCTCTAAACTCAGCCAGATAATCAACCCGTCTTTCTATCTTTGTGGATACTTGGTTCAGATCTGTTTTTCCCCCCCACCCTCAGTCCAAGCATTGTTAGCCATTGCAAAGGAAATTCGATCCTCCAAGAGAAGATTACCATTCTGCATATGTAAATCTTACCCTCGCAGAGTTGGTTTAAATGTAAATAAGCCTGTACAACTAGATTCCGGAGATGAATGAAAATGTCACAATGAAATTGTCAACGGTGATTTGTTATAGCTTGATCAGTTTTTCGGAAAATTTTTTGTGTTTCATGTTCCCTCCGAAATCTGAGAATTTAGCAGTTACTGATCTGTGTGTGCAAGATTTGCCTTTGCTTTAAATTACTTTCACTTTTGTAAATATATATATATATTCCTTCCTCAGAATCTTTAGAGTGCATGAATACAGATCGATTGAATCAATTCCATCCTTTATTATACCATGATTTGTTCTTATAATTCGTAATGCATTATGTTACAACTCATTATGTTTAACACCAATTTACGTTAACACCCATTACATTAAAAAAACCCAGTAATGTTTTAAAACTTTAGATATCTCCATTAGTTCTAAGTTATATATGTATATATGTTATTGTATAGAATTCAGCCCATAGCCCCTGCCTGTTTTTTCAGCCTATAGCATATAGTGTATGTCGAGATGACAAACGTAAACATGACCGAGCTGTCAGCAATAGTTGCTGATCAACTACAAAAATGTGTTGTATAGCTTAATCCCTGAGTACCATAGTTAGCAACCATACCATATGTTTTTTACAATACACGATCCCTTGCTAGCTAGGGTCTAGTTGTGTGACGTCATGTGATGCGCATGTGTTGCGTGAGTACCTCTGCAACTCTCATCAGTTCCAGTTTAACCTAACCGAGCAGCAACATGCAGGCTGGGCCTCCCTTTACCACAGTCTGATAATAAAAGTGTTAACCATCCAACAAGTGTGTTTAACTACAACCATCTAATCCCTCCAACGACCCCCCAAGACATATATATATAAATACATATGTATATAAATAAATAAATAAATAAATATAAAATATATATTATATATATATATATAATATATATATATATATATATATATATTATATATATCTATATATATATCTATATATATAATATATATTTATATGTACCTTCTTCTCACAAAGTGCTTGATTCTGCCCAGGATTGACATAATTCCTAAGATGCTGCACCTTCATATGATAACCCTATACTGCAACAATATGACAGTATTCTGAGGCAGATTTTTACGAAAGTACTTACCTTACCCTAGAAGACGGGCATGGCGAACCAGCTACACTTCCAGCAGACAAGGAAGGCATTGGTGTCCGCAAGTCATCACAGATGTCATTACCATGCTTTTCTGTCCTCGTGTATTGCAATCCAGAGAGCTTGTAGCAAGCGATTCTCCCTGAACATCTTAGGGACAATATAGAGTGCCAGACCAGGTAAAATTCATTGACGGAGCAATGAATCTGGAATAATCTAACGGCTCTGGAGCCAGACCTGCTCCCCCAACAAACTACAAACAATCCACTGGGATGGTCCAATATGGAAAATATTGCTCAACAATGCTTCAGGTGTGTCAGGGAAGAATAGAGCCCGCCTCCAGCAGGGAGAGCCCCTCATGCTGGGGACTTACTGTTGGCTGTTCCCAACTCCAGCCTTGTCACACGTCTCGACCCACAGACCATCCGCATCGGTGTTGCCCTTGTTCCGACTTGCCGCCCCTATTCTCCGCCGACACAGGTGTATTGTGGCAGTGAAGCAGCCAGACCGATTCGGTAACCATGTTCTTGTGTGCCGTAAATCCAGGGAAAGATTGCAAGACATGAGGTTAATAACTATATCAAGAGGAGCCCACAAAAGCTGGATGCCCCAGCAGTAAGGGACCACCCCGAACTATGCAGATCTGATGGAGCACCCAGAAGCACCAGATGGTATCATCTCTTCAAGCCTGGACAATGGGAAGCAGGTGGTGTGGGACTATACATGTGGCACTACCTTGGCTGAATGACCTATCTCGCAATTCACCAGGGAGGAAGAGGGGGCACTGCTCCACTTCAGGTTTCCCAGAAGTCTGAAAATATGTAGAACTTGCCCCTCATTATACGTTTGTTCCCATAGGCTTCAGAGACCCTTGGCTCATGGGACAGAGTGCATCTAAATTCCTAAGGACTTGGAAAAAGACTCATCAGGGTAACTAGGGAATCCCAGGGCAGCTAGTTTTTACTGTTTCAGCGGCTCAGTGCGGCTGTTCAAAGGGTAAAAGCCTTGCTGTATTTTTGGGCACACGCCCCAGCTCTGAGGAGCGGATGAGATTTCGCCTTATAACGGTGATACACCACGTAATAACATGTACCGTATATGCCCACCTAATATCACAATGTAATCTCGTAAATCTCGGTACCCAATTATGTAATAATATATTATATATATATAAAATATATATATATATATATATATATATATATTAAATATATAATATATATATATAATATAGATATATATAATATCTATATATATATATAGATATATATAATATATATATATATATATATATATATATATTATAATAATATAATATAGTATATAATTATATATATATATATATATATATATATATATATATATAATATATATATATATATATATCTATATATATATATTATAACTGCCAAGACAAACCAATATGAAAATAGTGAAATTTCCAGCGCTTCGTGACTACTCACATAGTCAAGGACTGTTTTCCTTGACAATGTAGTAGTCCACGAAAGACGCTTGGAATTCACTACTCTTTCACAGTGGTGGTTTTGCATATTTAAAATCACCTGTTTAACTGTGATCACACTCACAACGAGCTTTAAAATCTCCTCTGCACAAAATTCAATTAAGCAGCAAAATAATAAAGGCCTACTAACTGGAAGAATACAAAACCCCCCCTTTAGACCACATCTTCACAGAACAATGATGAAGCTGATACGAATGTCACTATATCAAAAACAATAGACCAGATCAAAACATATCGAGGTTTCAGACATGTATCGCGAGCCCCAATCGACATAATGAGATTAGTCAGTAATAAGACTTTAACGCAAATTTTACAGAGGAATCTTATAGACACATCCATCAGCATTTTGGGGGGAATTCTTATCACAGTTTTTTTAACTCTATCAAGATTTTTTGGAATACACTTTAATATTAAAAGTCTAAGAAGAGAGGGCATATAACTAAGATTTCATGGTAAATGGAGAACCAACATATTTTTAGTTGAATAAGCGTAGTTGTCCCTTTTTGATTGTAAAAGTATTTCTACCTCGTTAAAAGATTTATCAGAATACATTTCCTTGGGAATTTCAATCATACTTGTTACAATAAATTTTGGATATTTCCTCATCTAAGAACTCTGACCTGCAAATTCGTAAAGCTCTCAAAACATTGATGAGAAAACAGACAGTTTAACTCTATCATGATGGAAGAATAATAAGTGACATAGGAACAGTTATTTGTAGGTTTTCTGTAAATTTATTAAAATTTTGAATTTATTATTACCTTAATAATTAAAACATCTAGGAAAGCAATGAGTTATTTTCTCAAATTCAACCGTAAAGTTTTATAGAAGGGCTAAGCTATTGTAATTAGCCAAGGAAATGGTGTACTATCTACATTTTTTGGGCATAAGACACAAAATATCATCACCATATCTGAACCATTTTAGCTCTAGTAGAGATAGTTCAGATATGTTATGAAATTTTGTGTCTTACGCCCAAAATTAAAAAAAAAAAATAAGAAATTAAAAAAAAGAAAAAAGAAATTGATAAACACCATTTCCTTGCAAATTAAATAGCATAGCCCATTTTTATAAACTTTACTGTTGAATTGAATAAAATAATCATTGCCTTTTCTGATGTTTTTAATTATTAAGGTAATAATAATTTCAAATTTAACATTTACAGAAAACCTACAAATAACTGTTTCCTATGTCCACTATTATCTTCACATCATGATAGAGTAACTGTCTGTTTACTCATCAATGGTTTATTGAGAGCTTTACGATTTGGCAGGTCCTGAGTTCATAGATGAGGAAATATCAAAAATTTATGAAATAGGTAAAGATTTGAAATACCCAAGAAATGTAATTGATAAATCTTTTAAAGTTGCTAGAATACCTTTTTATAATCCAAAAAGGACACTACTTATTCAACTAAAAATATGTTGTTCTCCCATTACCATAAAACTTGGATGATATGCCATCCTTTCTTAAGACTTTTAACTATTAAATTGTATTCAAAAAATCTTGATACAGTAAAAAAACTTTTGATAAAGAATCCCCCCCAAAATGCTCAAACTGGTTTCCGACCCTCGACGTCCCCGACCCCTCCGACGTCCGAACACCCTTGACTGTCCGAACCCTTGACTGGTTTCAAACGGATTCGTTTGGAAACAATAAAGCCAGACTGTAAACGGATGGGTTGTAAGGCAACCCTTAACAACACAAACAATAAATATAAATCAAGGAACGTTAACACGGTAAGTGTCCAATAACAAGTACAGCGTTTAGAAAAATAGAAATACAAATAAGCTAGAGTCTTCATTTAAGGAGGTTATTAATAGAGTAATCAAGAGGCTGCTAGTGGATTTACGTAAATCAACCATCAAATCATAAGAAGCTCTGTGTAGTACTGCAGTCAATCAAACAAACTGGCTTCCACAATGGGATAATTTGTCATTTTTGTGGAAATTGGTGTCACGCCCCTTCTGCAAGATATCCAAGAACTACTACAAGCAGTATTAAAACTGGGAAGTGTTTTTTGGTAAGCCCAAATGAGATAAATCAGTGGACTAAAATCACAAGGGTATTAAACGAGGACAACATCAAAGCTGAAGCTCCTTCATAGAAAACCGGGAACTTTCGCGCTACAACAGATGGGAACATAAAAAGTCTGTGCGAATGGTACTCTGCCTTGATACTGGCCATGTAGTCAAAACTGTAAGTCTGGAGGTGATTCCTGATCAGTAAATGTGGGGCTGATAGTGCTGTCTTGGGAGACAGTAATGGTGGAAGCGTGAGGATTCTGTCCCTGGAGACAGTAATGGTGAAGCGGAGGTGCTGTCACTGGAGACAGTAATGGTGAACGGAGATTTTGTCCAGTAGTCGTCGGGAATTTTCTGCAGGAAGGAATACATATAAATGACCTCCATAGGTGACAGGAAGCCTAGTGGGGAAAACAAGTGTAGTCAAAGATAAGAAAAACCAATATTGCAAACTAGAAAATAACACAGGAAATTACAAACAAGAGGACTCCACTAGCAATAGTGAGGATAATTACCCAAAAAAACTGGTGGTGCTGCATTGTTGTGCTAACGGAGGAATAGAAATAAGACAGGTAAACATGCACCAACCGGAAATACAGTCACAGAAACCCAAGGCAAGCGAAAACAAGCCTGTGCCCATATTATCACTTGTAATCTGCAAGACATGGGAAAATCTGAAAAACAGACGGGACGTGCAACTATGAACCACCCTAGAAAATGTCGTGCCCATATGACAACAGGAAAATGCAAACTCCCTCCCTGTAAGCTTTTTCACCCTGTAACAGTGTACCTCTTCAGTACAGGAAAGACTGTGCTATAACTTACTTGCGAGCACAAAGCCATCTAAAGGGAACAATAAGATTCAAAACATCCTAGGCCATGGGAAAACCTGGTAGCCACAGCCACTCAAGAGGGAGAGTTTTTTAGTGCCCGGAAGGAAAAAAAACTGGCAGGAAATGGCAAAATCTACACCAAATCCAGTCATTCCTGGAAGTGAACCACAAGTCGATGGCTTCCACTCCAATCCAACAATAGCCGATACTGAATGCCGGAAAAAAAATCCCCCCCCAGTACAACAAACCACCAATCCCGATAACATTCTTCTTTGAAATATACAGGTCCTAAAGCCAGCAACAAACAAGCAAAATACCTATCATAACTGTTGGACTGCTTGCAGAGGCCAAAGGCAATGTCGCGCTTTTCACTGAGACCCCACATAAAGGATCACTTTGGACAACGAAATATGGATCCATCAGGTACACCTATACAGAATGTGACAGAGGACCAGGCAAAAGGGGTGGGGGTGTGGCCTGTACATTGCAGAGTCCACTTGTTTGCACAAACTGCGTTAATGCCTCAAATGATGTAGTGGAAGTTCTAGGCAGTAAAGGTCGAGAACCAAAACCCCTAGTCATGTGGGTAGTCTACAAGCCTCCGGCTGCAACATCCCAGCAATTCCAGGACATCTGTTTTAATAATTGACCACTGTCTGGAAAATCTTCCAGCTCCTAGCACTCACCATCTTGCTCCCTGGGGGATTTTCAACTAAGGCACCTAAATGGAGGAATATAGCAAATAATATTGTTGCAGTAATAACACCAGGAGGCAGCATCTGATGAAAACTCCGCTCAACACGAGCTTTTAAATCCTCTGCAACAAAATTCAATTTAAACCCAGCAAAAATAGAGCCTACTAGACTGAGAAACACTAGAACCTCATCTTCACTAACATGAAGATCTGATAAGAAAGGTCACTTTATCAAAACAATTGTACTCAGATCACAACATAATTGAGGTTCAGTGACATGTATGCGTGGAAGGCCCAGACCCGACTTAACGAGACTAGTCCGAGGGAGCATT
This sequence comes from Cherax quadricarinatus, assembly GCF_026875155.1. Taxonomy (NCBI): domain Eukaryota; kingdom Metazoa; phylum Arthropoda; class Malacostraca; order Decapoda; family Parastacidae; genus Cherax; species Cherax quadricarinatus. Next base: position 15,213 of record NW_026507631.1, read on the forward strand.
CACCAAAATTCAACTTCAATAACAAACACATAAAGGGGGACCAAGTAAACCACGTCCTAACCGATATAAGCTGGAAAGATATACTAAAGCAACACAGACCCCAAACTTATGCCTAGAAACAAATTAACTCGGTGGCACTCGTGTATGCAACAAGGCTTATTCTCTAAGAGAAAAGAGAGTAATGTAAAATAGAAAAGAACAGGCGCTGCCCTTTACAGGAGCGACGGAAAAGAATAACAGAGCGGCTAAAAGAGGTCAATATATCTGAAATGCGTAGTGGGAGATACTGGACAGAGAAATAGCAACATTCGAACTTAAGCTAAAAATCCTATTAGGAGTCAGGAAACGCGGGAAGAACTAAAGCCCTAAATGAAAACGAAAGAAACTCAAAGTATTTCTTCTCACTATGCCAAATCAAAATCGAGAACAACGGCAATATTGGGCCCCTACTAAACAAGATGGGTCCTACACAGATGACAGCAAGGAAATGAGTGAGCTACTCCAAGTCCCGAATAATGACCTCCTTTTTAGCAGCCGCTAACCAACTGAGAGTCGAAGATCAAAATGAAATTTTTTATGAGAGAGCCAACAAAATTTATTAACACAAGCTATACGAGTTATCCTGACGCCAAATGACTTCGAACAGGCGATAAATGACATGCCCGTGCACTCTACCCCAGGGCCAGACTCCTGGAACAGACATAGCCCCACTCCACAAAGGGGGCAGTAAAGCAACAGCAAAGAACTACAGACCAATAGCACTAAAATCCCATATCAAAAAAAAATCTTTGAAAGGGTCCTAGGCAGCCAGATCACCCACCATCAAGAAACCCATCAGTTACAACACCCAGGCAACATGGGTTAGAACAGGTCTGCTCCTGTCTGTCTCACCTATTGATCACTAAGACAAGGTCCTAAATGCACTAGAAGACAAACAGAATGCAGATGTAATATAACAGAACTTGCAAAAGCCTTCGACCAAGTGTGACCATGTGCGTAATAGCACACAAATGCGTGATGAAGGAATAACAGGAAAAGTCGGTAGATGGATCATAAAAATTCCTCACAAACAGAACACAGAGAGTAGTCGTCAACAGAGTAAAGTCCGAAGCAGCTGCGGTGAAAAGCTTCTGTTCCACAAGGCACAGTAACTCGCTCCCATCTTGTTTCCTCATCTCATATCCGACATAGACAAGGATGTCAGCCACAGCACCGTGTCTTTCCTTTGCAGATGACACCCGAATCTGCATGAACAGGTGTCTGCCATTGCAGAGACCACTGCAAGGCTCCAGGCGGACATCAACCAAAATCTTGCGCATGTGGGCTGCAGAAAACAATATGAAGTCCCAACGATGAGAAATTTCAATTACTCGGATATGGTAAACATGAGAAATTAAATCTTCCATCAGAGTACAAAACAAATTCTGGCCACAAAATAGAGCGAACACCAACGTCAAGACCTGGGAGTGATTATGTCGGAGGATCTCACCTTCAAGACATAACATTGTATCAATCGCATCTGCTAGAAAAATGACAGGATGGATAAGAGAACCTTCAAAACTATGGAGGCCAAGCCCATGATGACACTCTTTTAAGGTCACTTGTTCTAATCTCGGCTGGAATATAGCTGCACACTAACAGCACCTTTCAAGGCAGGTGACATGCCGACCTAGAAAATGTACAGAGAACATTTTTACGGCGCGCATAACGGAGATAAAGCCCTTAAAGCACCTCAATTACTGGGCGTCGCTTGAGGTTCCTAAAACGTATTCCCTGAACGCGGAGGGAAGAGTACCATGATTATATACACCTGGAAATCCTAGATGGACTAGTACCGAACAGTTTGCACACGAAAATCACTCACTACGAAAGCAACAATACTTGGCAGACGATGCACCATCCCCCCAATTGAAAAAGCAGGGGTGTCACAACACGTAAGAGACCAACAATAATGTCCAGGGGCCCGAGACGTTCAACTGCCTCCCCAGCTACATAAGGGGGATTACCAACAGACCCCTGGCAGTCCTTCACGCTGGCACTGGACAAAAGCACCTAAAGTCGGTCCTGATCATCCGGGCTGTGGCTCGTACGTTGGTTTTGCGTGTACCAGACAACAGCTGGTTGATCAGGCACTGATCCACCAGGAGGCCTGGTCACAGACCGGGCCGCGGGGCGTTGACCCCCCGGAACTCTCTCTAGGTAAAGGATATTTAGATTTTGGCCATCCGTAGTGGCTAGTTTATTGTGCACCCCATATCCATCCTGTGGACGGTAGCGCGAGAGCATATGGATACCACAAAAGGCCAAGGAACTAGGCCCCAAAGGGTTAACAGGGAATACATATGGTTATTTACATCCATACATATCTTAGTTTCACTTATCTGTTTACAAGCAAATTTAGAAATTTGCTTAGTATATCTGTATCTTATTTTTCATTAATAAATATCTTACATGTCACATAGGTTATTATACTGTCTGTCTCTGTATTCCTCAATGTGACAATTAAGCACATAGTGTTCAAGAGAGTGACCATAATGCCTGATCACCTAATTTACATTTAGTTTGATCATCAACGGTGGTGTCCCCCAAACCAGCCAAAAGTACTTGTAACCAAGCTAAGCCTGGCCACTACAACATCAGTACCAGTCTGTTCACAATTGCAAGTTGCTCCATAAACCATACTTAACTACGTTCATTTATCATAGGTGGGTTATAGATCTACTCAGCTTCTAACTGCATTCCTATAACAATCATTTTCTTATATTTACTTACTCCCTAATATATAATGACATGATGTTATAGGAATGCATTAGAAGCCTGAGTAGATTCTAACACCCACTATGATAACATGAACGTAAGATAAGTATGTTAATGGAGTCAACTTGCAATGTGAACAGACTGACTGATTTGTTAGTGGGCCAGGCTAGGCCTTGGTTACAAGAACTTCTGGCAGTCTCTAGGGAAAAACTCCAGTATATATATCTAGATATATAAAAATATATATATATATATATATATATATATATATATATATATAATATATATTCTTGTAACCACGAACGAGTGTATTGGATGAATAACAATCCTGCACTAGCCAAGGATTCGAACCCATTTGTAACTGGCCTGCTCTCATGGTAGGGCGAGAACCACATGACGCTTTAAACCACAGGACCACCCAAACCCTACAAGAAATGGCGCAGCCAGCACAGGCATCTGGGGTTTACCCAGTGGATGAGATTGACCTCTTAAAGAACAAATCCAGGATTGAAAAATAAGGTTTTTCGATGGGGTGCACATTTCGGGTTGGTGGAGAGGCTTTTGTGTGTGACAAGCCGTCTTGCTTGTGTCTTACGAAGTCAGGCACAAAGGCGAAAGGCGACTGAAATTGTGAGTTTAGTGTGCAGATGAAGTTGACGGGTTAAAGTGGAGTGACAAGGTTCTTAACAAACAACTGAGGGATAAGTTTTTTGTCGAAACTTGCGGAGTAAGCTCCCATATGCAAAGTAAAGAACGTGAGTGAGCATGCAAATACAGGAATTGGGAGAGGAGACGATGCAAGTTTTAAATGATTATGATTGCCTTCCATGGGTGGGCCATATCTGAGGCAGAGGTGTGAGGCACTACGAAGGAATGATAAGGGGGAAGGCACCAGGCTTTGATGGCATCCCTCGTGAATTTATATCAAACATTGGGAGTAATACGGACTTTTATGGTTCCGTGAGAGACACAACTCCATAAACGTCACAACCATGACGGAAGGGGGGGGGTTGGTAAGGTCTGTCTCAGCGTACGGCAGTGTTGTCTTAGTTAGGAAATGTGATGTCCGTTAGCGATTAAGGACTACCGTCCCATTATTGTTGATGAGCAGTGACTAAACTATATGCCGAAAATTTTGATGAATAGAATTAAGAATGTTTGATAAGGTAATCCTAAGAGTCAGTTTGGTGTGCCAGGTTACGTCAATGAATGATGGTCATGGGAATATCAGGGAGTTTGATGAGGACTGCAGGGTTAGGCGTGGGGTGTGTTTCGGCTTTAACTGTCGAGGCCGCTTTTGATAGTGTGAAAGAGAGGTTTCTGTGAAAATATGAGATGGCAGGTTTTTTTGGAAATGAGGTCGTCATGGTGGGCCCATTCGTTGAAACAATGGAGCGGGATGTAAAGTACAAGGTATGGGAAGTTAGGTTTTTTGTACACTGAGCAGAGGCATTCGTCAGGGATGCCCCATGTCCTCAAATGCTTTTGCATGATCAAGACACTTTTACTGGGCTGTTTGTGGACGGGGAGTAGACACAAAATCGTGGTCCAAGTATGTGATCGAACCGACCCTTGTGGGTTATGTAGAAGATACTTCTGTGTTATTACGATTCACGGGACAATTGGTTTTGTTGGGAGACTTGTTGACAATATTTGCAAGGCTACGGGGATTTGTTAATAGAGAAAAATCAAGATTATGGAGTTGGGGGGGAGTGGGTGGTGGTGGGGTGGATGCAGAGGGTTGGACTGTGGTTGATCGTTTCACTTTATTGGTGTTTCATTATATGCGGGAGGTCGATCAGATGAGGCGTGTAATTCGGGAGGTTGTTACATAGTGTCCTTGGGGGCGCTTAAATAGTCTACGGACGCAACATTTAATTAACCCTGTAAATAAAAAAAACATCGGAGGGCGGTGCCATTAATGTCTTGCTTTATAGTAAAGATAATGCATGTTGCTGCACTGTATCCTCTGCTGCTGGGGTGACGTCCAAACGTCCTTTGCATAGAGATTATCATTTTGTGGGGTTCAAGGTTGTGATTGGCGCACAAGAGCTGTGGTGGAGACACCAATACACAGGGAGGCTCGTGGCATGGCATGGTTTACGTGTAGCGTCGTTTTCTCCGACTGGGCGGGATTCATGGTGGTTAATTGAATTGTATCACGACCTTCGCAGGTGGTGGGGAAGAATTTCATAGGGTGCAACACGATGCTCCGCGTATTATTGCGCAAGAGGATTGAGCTGTGTAAAATTATGTTACCTTAGAAAGGGCGGGTATTACCTGAGTTTAACTGGAGAAGTTTCCGGGTCAACGCCCCCGCGGCCTGTCTGTGACCTCCACCTCCTGGTGGATCAAGCCTGACAACCAGGCTGTTACTGACTGTGCTGCACTCAAACCAACATACGAGCCACAGCCCCGGCTGGTCAGTGCTTGTCCAGTGCCAGCTTTGACGACTGCCAGGGTCTAATGGTAATCCCCTTATGTATGCTGGGAGGCAGTAACAGTTTCGGGCCTTGACACTTATGTATGGTCTCTTAACTGCATAGTGGAACTACCCCTGCCTTTCACTGGGGATGTTGCATCGTCTGCCAAGGTCTTTTGCCTTTCCGTTGTGAGTGATTTTCGCGTGCAAGTTCGGTACAAGTCCCTCTAGGATTTTCCAGTGTATAAAATCATTATCTCTCTCCGCCTGCAATTCGCAGGGAATACGGTTCGGGAACATCAATGCCCCAGTAATTGAGGTTTTTATCTCGTATGTGCTCCGTGAAGGTTCTTCTCTGTAACATTTCTAGGTCAGCAATTTCACACCTGCCTTGAAAGGTGCTGTTAGTGGGCAGCAATATTCCAGCCTTGAAGAACAAGTGGACCTGAAGAGTGTCATCATTGCTTGGCCTCCCTAGTTTGGAGAAGTACTCAATTATCCATTCTGTCATTTATTTCTAGCAGCAGTGCTGTGCGATGATACAATGTTATGGTCTTGTAAGTGAGATCTCCAAACTATGATCACTCTCCCAGGTCCTTTGACGTTGGTGTTTTCGCCTCTATTTTTGTGGCAGAATTTGTTTTGTACTCTGATGAAGTTTTAATTTCCTCGTGTTTACCATATCTGAGTAATTGGAATTTTCTCATTCGTTGAACTTCATATTGTTTTCTGCAGCCCACTGAAAGATTGTTGAGTCCGCCTGGAGCTTCAGTGTCTGCAAGGAAGACACTGTCATGCAGATTCGGGTGTCATCTGCAAAGGAAGACACAGTGCTGTGGGCTGACCTCCTTGTCTATGTCATATCTGAGGATGAGAAACAAGATGGAGTGAGTAATGTGCCTTGTGGACAGAGCTTTTCTTTCCGTACTGCCTAGACTTACTCTGTTGAACTACAACTCTTTGTGTTCTGTTTGTGAGGTAAATTATAGATCCATCTACTGACTTTCCTTTATTCCCTTTAGCCCGCTTTTGTGCGCAATTTTCGCCATGGTCACACTTGTCCGAAGCTTTTTGCAAAGTCCTGTATGTATACATCTGCATTCTTTTTATCTTCTAGTGCATCTAGGCCTGTCGAAGTGATCCAATAGTTGAGAAAAACAGAGCGACCTGTTTTCTAAACCCATGTTTTGCCCTGATGGGTTTCTAGATGGGTGGCATCTTGCTTCTTAGGACCCTTCAAAGATTTTTTTATGATAGGGGATGTTAGTGCAATCGGCCTGTAGTTCTATGCTATTGCTTTACTTGCCCCTCTTTTGTGGAGTGGGGGCTATGTCTGTTGTTTTTAGTAACTGTGAGACGACCCCCGTGTCCATGCTCCCTCTCCATAGGATGGTAAAAGCCTTGTTATAAGGATTCTTGCAGTTCTTGATGAACACGGAGTTTCATGAGTCTGCCCTGGGTCAAGTGCATGGACAGTCATTATTTCGCCTGTTTCGAATCTTTGGCGTCGGTTAACATCAGATTAGGCTTTTGTTAAATAAATTCAGTGGCTCTCTCATAAAAAAATCATTTTGATCTTCGACTCTCATCTGGTTAGCGGCTTGCTAAAAACTGAGTCATACTGGGACTTTGTAGCTCACTCATTTTCCCTGCTGTCATCTGTGTAGGACCCATCTTGTTTAAGTAGGTGCCCAATACTGGGCTTGTTTCTCGCCTTTGATTGGCATAGGAAAAGAAATACCTTGGGTTTCATTTCGGATTTCATTTATATCTTTATTCTACCCGCGATTCCTGACTCCTATAAGATTTCCCTTTGCTTAAGTTCGATTTTGCTATTTCTTTAACCAGTGACTCTCCCTACGCATATCAGATATATTGCGTCTTTACCGCTCTGTTATTTCTTTTCCATCTCTGTAAAGGAAGCACCTGTCTCTTTTTCTATTTTACATCTACTCCTTTCTTAGAGGAATAAGCCTTGTGCATTACATTGATGCCACCGAGTTTAATCAGTTCTAGGCATAAGTTGGGGTCTGTAGTTGCTTAGTCTATCTTAACACTTATATCGGTTTAGGACTTGGTTTTCTTGGCACACTTTAATGTTTTTTGTTATTGAAGTTGAATTTGGGTGATGCTCCCTCGTGGACTACTCTCATTATGTCCGATCTGGGGGCTCTGCGCATACATGTCTGAACTCGGATTATTTTGTGATCTGAGTATATTGGGGTTTTTGATATAGTGACATTTCGTATTCAATCATAATTGTTAGTGAAGATGAGGTCTAGTGTATTCTCCCAGTCCTAGTAGGCTCTATTATTAGGCTGGTTTAAATTGAATTTTGTGCAGAGATTTAAAAAGCTCGTGTGTGTGTGAGTTTTTCGCGTCACAGCGCCTCCTGGTGGTTAATCAACTGCAAACAACATTATTTGCTATATTCCCCATTTTAGTGCCATAAGTTGAAAATCCCCCAGGGAGCAAGATGTTGGGGGCAGGAGCTGGCAGATTTTCCCCAGACCGTGGTCCAATTTTAAAAACAGCTGTTCCTGGAAATTTCGGGACGTTGCAATCTGAAGGCTTGTAATAGATTACCACAATGATTAGGTTTACGGTTCTCGAATCTTACTGCTAAAACTTCGCACTACATCATTTGAGGCATTAAGCATTCGTGCAAGCAAGGACTCTGCGATGTACAGGCCAACCCCCTCCCCCTCCCTTTTGCCTGTTCATTCTGTTGCACTGTATTTAGGTTGTAACCTGGATCCATATTTTCGTTGTCCAAGTTGATCACAGTAAAAGCAGCGAAACATTGTATTTGCCTATTGGTGCGAGTGATGGAATGTATCCCATGTAGTGTGGGGTGATATGTGGAGGAGGGTTCAACAGTTGTTCTGCCTGCTCAAGTACGGGAAGTGTTTTTAAATTTGTACATGGCATACATTAGCTGTCGCGGGGTGGTGTTTATAATAGCGTTTGGGGTAGGACTGTGGGTTGTCATGCGTGCGGGATGGGGGAATCTGCTTTTCACGTTTGTGTATTTCTTCTGTGAGACTTTAGGTATGGTACGAGAGTGGTCAGTAGGTTTGTATGTTTGGTGGGGGGGGGGGAAGGTTTTGGTCGGTTCCTCCGGGCTTGAGTTTGATGTAGGTGGGGTTTGAACTTGCCGTGTCAACGGCGGTGTCGTACGTATGTGGCCAATTATATTTTTTCGTGTCGTGGGTTATGAGTCCGTTGACGGTAATACAGTAGAATTAGGGTTTTCGCGGGACATTTAGGACAAATGTCGAAATAGGTTTGTAATAATGAGGAGAGTTGCAAAAGAACTTCCCGTCTGATTATAAAGCCATATAGTTACGAGATTCGAGATAGTATGTGAGTGTTCAGTGGGTAATCAAATGGCTGGTCCGCTGTGTCTAATCTGTGTATGTCAAGTGCGTGAATGTTTCGTGATCTCCGTGTTTATGTGCGTCTCCATGTGACGAGACGACGATATATCTTAAGGCTTTGTTAGACAGCTTTGGAATGTTTTTTCCGTCATTTATGCCTCAAAACAAGTCAATGGTGTACATTTTGTATATGGTGTGCTTCCTAGCACAGTTGAACGTTTCTTATTTTCTGTTTATACTTTATGTATGCCGTGTTCATGTGCTTGTTTCAATAGTATATGGTTCTATGCAGTGTTTGTTTTTTTTCTTTAAGCTGTGATGGAGCTTTAACTATATGTGAAGCGTATTTTTTCAATGTTTGCCTCTCGTCTGTGTATAAGTTCAATTAAGCTCTTTCCATTATCTTTTCTTGTGTATATTTGAGAGTTCCAATATCACAGTGTAGTTTCGTTTTGTGTATATTAGATATTTTTCCATTTTTGGTGAATTGTAGCGTCATCTTGTTCCACCTTTGAACTGTAAAGGCCTATTCTTAGTCCATGAAATAACCCCGTGGTAGTCGCCCAAGATTAACGTATGTGTGTGCTCTTTAAGGCACCTGAGTTCTTCGATAAGTCTTGTATACGTTGTGTTTTGGCATGCGGAAGCCACGCCTAGTATACCAGATGTTGTATCATGTGTATAATACGTGATTGCTTGGTATGTGTGTAATTTTTGTGTCTCGTTTTTTGTCAATTTTTTTTTGTATAGACTTATTTTTTCAGTGTTTTGATTTTATTAATTTATTAATATACTATTAATCTTGTTAGTGCCTGGTATCTCGTGACATATTAATTTATGTACCCAATATATTTTTGTACCTGAGTTTTAAATAAAACATAAAAAAAAAAATGTCTTCAAGCTGGCACTGGACAAGCACCTAAAGTCAGTTCCTGATCAGCCGGGCTGTGGCTCGTACGCTGGTTCTGCGTGCAGCCAGCAGCAACAGCCCTGGTTGATCAGGCGCTGATCCACCAGGAGGCCTGGTCACAGACCGGGCCGCGGGGGCCAAAAAGGTGGGGGAAAAAATTCCGACCAAGGGGAATCGATCAACCCCTTTCCAAAATACCGAGAGATAAAGCTAAACCCCCTCCTACTAGGGTTGGGCTCATATTAGCCCAGACAGTCCCCCCCCCCCCAGAGCAAGGGGGAGAAAGTCATTCAAGGGGCCAGTAAAGACGGTGGTTTTTTGTGAAGAAGAACGCAGTTCAGGTTTTAAATTAAAACCCCCTATAACCAAAGGGTTCAACGACTAAGGGATTGAGACTTTTTTTCAATGTTGGGAGAACTTTTTGCCAGGGACTGAAATCCCAACTCAGGGAGTGTGGGGGCTCGGGAAAGGGGAAGCACCACATGCACTTTGTCCAAAAAGACCCAGTTTAGCACAATTTAAAGGGAGAGAAAAACCGCGAGAAAGGGGGGAGAGCAAAAACAATCGAAGAGTGTGATGGGCGAGTACGGCACCGAAATTTGTTCTGGTGAGCATTTCAATTTTGGGTGGCCCTTTTGCCCCCAAATGGGGTGGTTGTAAAGGGGGAAGAATTCGAAATGACCCTTTTTGTTCTTCGACATGGGGCCAGAGACCTTCATAGAGAGTCAGCAACTAGAGAAGCTGGAGACAGTTGGAAAAGTGACAGAAGGTGGAAGGGTTTGGGGGGGAAGTCCCACGCAGGTTTTATCCAACAATGTGAGGGTCAGGTTGCCGGCATCAAAGGGAAAATTTCAGCCTGATAGTGAAAGGCTGCCCAATATCATTCCCAAAAAGGGACGGCTGCAGCATCAAACGTTTGAGGGATTTGGGGGTGTGAAGCTAGAGGAACCAACATTGCACAGACAACGTTAGTAATGTAGGAATCTTGGTAGGAGGGGATTACATAGACGAGTTCGTGTCTACGAAAGGGTTATCAAGGGGGGGGTTGGCCTGTACAGGACTCCAGCGGGTACATCTAGGGGCAGAGTACCAGCTCACTTCCCCGCGACCCCGGGAAAGGAGAGCTCTGGGATTACACGACTGAGGCTGTACTGGTGATGCGGTTGGGGGCACGAATCTTCAGAGACGCAAGTTGGGATATCCGACATGAGCCGGGCCATAAACAAAGGGACCTGGATGATAGGGATTAAAAGGGACCAGCCGACAAAAAGGTCTGGGGGGAAATAGATATTTATTTAAGGAAAACTGCCCTTGGGGGTTTATTGAGAAAGGGGCCCAATGCCCGCCCTGGGGAAACACCCTTTTCTTCCAAAACATGGCAGTCACCCCAAGGGGCCCCTAACCACTCCCTCGAGTATCTTTAACTTCAGCCGCAGGGGGAGTCCCCGAGAGCCACGTTGAAAGACTGTCGTCACAGGGGCCCCCCTGAGCAGAAATAGCAGATGTGTTGTTGAGATTCAGGACAGAACAGTACCCAAGCGGCAGACATTAGCAAAGCCCTTCCACTATTGGTTCAGCCACAAACAGGGACTACACAAGGTTCTTGTGGTTGCAACAGGGGGGTGCTCAAGAAGGGTATGAACCCAGATTCAGGGCAGTGTTGTTTTTGGTGCCCCCTATTTTACCCTTCTTATTACAGGGTACCAAGACCTACCACCTTTTGAAATGTAACAGCCCATTAAAGAATTACTGAAGACCCCCATTTTAGTAGACAACATGCAAGGACACCCCAATTAAAGGCTGTTGAGGACATTTACCGAGAGTCTAACAGGAGTCCTCGGTAACATGCCATTGAGAGAATGGGTGACAAACAACCAAAGTTGCGGGAAACTGTGGAAAGGGGCATGCTGGGTA
>NW_026507632.1:0-20035 GCF_026875155.1 Cherax quadricarinatus
AGCTTTGCTCAGCTAGATGGGACAGCTGACAGTCAACATCTGGGGTGGCCACACTGGTGTGCCCGGAAGGGGCTGGCCACATCGGGGTGGCCAAGGGGGGGATGGTCACAGAGGGGTTTTAAATTTACTTTACGTTTTTTCGATGCCAAGCTGGGCAACGTCGGGTGGGCCACATCTGGGGTTGGCCAAGGAAGGCTGGCCACATCGGGGGTCCCCAAGGGAGGCCCGCCACGTTAGGTGGCCCAGGATGGGCCACCACGTCTGGAGGGGCCCCCAGGAGGGGCCGCCACGTCTGGATGGCCCAGAAGGGCCAGCCACCTTTTGGGCCACGGAGGGGCCAGCCACACGGGAGGGGCCAAGGAGGGGCGGCCACACGGGTTCCTTATTTTTTCCCTTTCTCCTTCACCAACGATTTTCTACGTCAGATAAATAAATTAGTCACTACATAAACAATGTGGGGTCTGATGGAGTGTGGTGAGGGTGGGGGCATGGAGTCACGTGCAGCCCTCTTCTCCTCTCTTGCTTCTCTCTTCGCTGTATTGTTTAAACGAATTTTTCCTAAGACCTTTCTTCTTTTTCACGATAACTTGCGAGAGAATGATTTCTCTTGTAAACCATTGGCAATAAAAAGGGGAAGAAGGGGGGGGTCAGATTTAGGGCCCCAAGGGTCAGCCGGGTAAATCAAAGCAGCGAAAACCCTTGCTCTCTTCAGACCTATGGTCGACACGGGGTTGCTAGGAAAACGAACCTTTTCCCCTACAGTCTCACGAAGTACCAATTAGTATTTCGAAGATTCTAGCACAAAATCGTAAAAAAAAAATTCCGAAAAAATGCAAATACAGGGGACCCCCCCCATAGCGACTTTTTTCCTGCAAAGGGCGGGCTGTTATGCAAATGTTTCTTAGGGTAATAAATTTTTTTTCCCCAAAGAAATAATGAAAAAAAATTTAATCCGGCAAGACACCCAAAAGTAAAAAAAAAAATTTTTTTTTTAACCACTAAAATTTTTAATTTTATAACACAACGAAAAAGGCATGCACAATTACATGACACTTATTTTTATTGAAGATCTAGTGAGTTTGAGGGAGGGGAGGGGGGGAGAGAGTTTTAGTGTTTAGAAGGGGAATCCCCTTCCATTAAGACTCAGGTGTCAGCCCTTTTTTGGGGTTACTTCCCTTCTTCTTTTAATGCCACTAGGACCACTTCAAGCCTGGACTTCTTTCGCCAACAATTTTCCCTAGTGGCCTGTACCTCCGTTCCTTTTGATTTGTCTAAAGTGTTCACAACTTTGTCTTGTAACATCACCACAGGGGCTTGCAATACTTGTGGGGGTATTTTCATAAAAAAAAGGTTTTTGCACTTCAAGCCTTTTTTGCACACTTTTTCCTAATTTTTTTGAATAGGCAATTCCTTCAATTTCCCCTCTCCCCCTCCTTTGAACCATTTCCCCGGGTCTGGCCTCTTGCTCTTGAATTTTGATCTACAGCTCTCAGGGTTAGTTCTTCATTGCCTCCTCCACCAACCTTCCACACCCCCTCCCCACTAACCTCCAACCCCCAAGGACCCCCAATGCCACAATTGATTCCTCAACTGGTATACCCCTCTCGGGGTTGCCTAAAACCCCTTAAAAATCCCTTTTGTCTACACATTCTGGCCACAGTTTCTTCCAACGAGTTCAAGGTCTTCTTAGTAAACCCCTCCCAACCTTACCTAAAAGGTTTATAAAATTTGAGGATATTAAAGTGATCTCCCAAAACTTCTTAGAGTCATTTGGTTTCTGAGTCACAAAACCCCTTTTCAAACAAGCTTTTGTGTACATTTTTTTGGGAATTTTCAATAACCTGCGGCCCAGGGGCTTCAGGAGAGGAGGGGTATAGGAGGCAAAAACTTCACCTTAATGAACTCAGCCCCCCATAAAGTCGCTCTGCCACGTCTTGGGAGACCGGGGGCATTGTCTAACACCAGGGGCACTTAAGTTCTAATTTTTTTTCAGTTAGGGAAATCTTTTCATTTGGGGGGAAATCATGGTGTAACCATTTAGAAAAAGTCCCTGTGACCCATGCCTTTCTTTTGATCTCCACACACCCCACAAAATTACCTTGAACATTCTTTTGCCTGAAAAGCTCTGGAGTTTCAGAGTGAACACAATAAAGGGTTAACTTTGCAAACACCACTAGCATTGGAACACATAACAAAGTAAGCCTGTCTTTCATAGCTTTTGTCTGGGGGTGCCCTTTTTTTTCCGAGTAATGTAGGTCCTGCTTGGCATTTTTTTTCCAAAAAAGGCCTGTTTCATCACAATTAAACACTTGTCAGGTTTTTAGCCCCAGTTTTCTATTACTCCTTGAAATTTCCCGCACATATTTTTTAGCCGCTTTTTGGGGCCAACTGGCAGCCTCACCATGCCGTACACCTAGTTGCCCCTAAAAGCTCTTTAAATCTCTCAACCAACCTTTGCTGGGCCCTTTAAAATTTACCACATCATCACTGTTTGAGGCCTTTTTTTAATTAAATCCCATCAAATTCCCACCTTTTCGCTTTTTGAACTTGAGAAACGCTATCTCCTGCAGCGTTTTTTATTTATCCAACCCAAAAAGTCTCTCAAAATCTTCCATCACTTCGATCTCGTTTCCAAAAAACAGTTTAAAACCTTTTGGCAAAAAAAGCTTCCTTGATTGCCCTTTTTGTTGCCCCAAAAGTAGAGATGGTTAAAATTGGGTTTCTTGTACAACCCACCAGGTCGGTATACGCCTCCCTTTCATACTTACAATGATCTCTTTCTTTATCTCTATTGGAATTCAACTCTTTTTGCTGTAGGGTTGAACTAGAAGCTTTCTTGGGCCCCCCTGGGCACTTATTTTCCAGAAACAGCACCCAAAAAACTGTAATGAAAAAATATTCCGTTTTATGCTTTTAAAATGTTACCTTGAGCTGGCGGTAAACAAGCCACCGGGGGAACATATGGGCCCGGCTCAGGCCGCACATTGACGCGTCTCGGCGAAGGGGGGCTACGGGTTTTTTGGGGGGTATCGAGGCAAATTTTAGCGATCAAAGCGTCCGGGATCGGATTGTCCGATGCAAGGCTCCCCGGGTTTCGGGGGTCCACTGTAATAAACAAGTATACTAATTTTTTAGTGTCGCCACCTGTCCCAAAACTGATGACCGCAATCGCCCATTTATTAAAATTCGATAATTACCGTAGAATTATCGTACAACAGAGACATACACCCAAAAAGTTGCCAGATTCTTGAACTATTTTCGGTAAGATTTAAACCCAATTTTTTTTTTTTTGATTTTTTTTTTTAACTTAGCCGCCACGCGCTAATTCCCCCCCCGAAAGCGCACACACACTCGAACCATTTTACCTGCCGGACCTGTGGTGAGACATAGCGTGCAGCTGCACCACTTACCCTGAGCAGATCCATGGACTCAACCGTGTATTACGCCTGTCATCTTGCGAACTACATTGAATGCGGTGGTCTGTTTCCCTGATGTCCTCATAGTAAAACACCAGTCACGTTATATGACAAGAGGAGCGCTGGATTGACCCCGATGGTTTTCTTCAGACAGATCCGAAAAGGATTCGACCATTAGCTTCTGCAGGCATTGAGCTGGACGACCCACGAGTCGGGCTTGGGTCACTGGGTATTCTGGTGGCTGGTCGACACTGCAGCAGCATAAGCTGGGTGCACCCTGGGCCCGGCATGAGTGTCCATGGGCTTCCCAAGTCCCCCGGCGGGAACCTCTGCCATGACTCCTGGCCGCTCACAGTAGGGGCCTGCCCTTGGAAGAGCCGCTGCGGTATGGCAAGGATGTTGGTGCCCAGCAGGGACCTGCTGGGCAGTGTGCCTGGCCTGGGCTGGTTTTTCCCAATGATTCTGTCTTCATGTGGCCACCCTGCCATCTGACAACCCCCGGCAGTTGACCGCGCTGCTGCAACCAGTGCCTGCCCCTGATGCCTGAACCGCTGGGAGCCCAGTGCTGGAACTCGCTGGTATTTTGCCCTCACTGGTAGCCGGGAAACCGTGATTGGAGCCCATGCTGACTGATGCTTTGGCAGTTCCAAGGCATGGGGCGTCGGGGCTGGTGGGTTGTTTCCAGATGACGAACCTGCTGCCCAGTGCTGCAAACCATCACAGGACAGCTCTGGTTCCAGGGCATGGTGCCTCTTTGAGGCAGTTTGGCACACTTGTGGTCTCCTGGGCCGAATGGCTTCGCCAGTTGGCTGTTTGAGGATTGCAATGCAGTCTTCGAGTCGTGTGCGCTTGCTGCCACAACCACACTTCTTCTCTCGCTGGCAGGTGCTGCAATATGATTGAACCCCTGGAGTTGAAGCATTGTACTGGCCAGAAAGGTATGGTCGGGTCTTGATGCTTCCCCAGACCCCCAAGGTCCAGGTGCTGGGAAGTGGACCTTTGGTGGTGAATCAGCAAATACCTGGCTGGTGGGCACCTTGCAGTGAGTCGCTCCGCCTTGACAATATTTTGGCACTTCACAATATTTTGTGAAATTATGTTTTATAAACTATAGGATTAGTAATAATTTAAGATGTAATAAGACAAGTTTTATATTAATCATTGTGACTACTAGCTTATGCGCACCCTATTCATAACTTACTAACCTAACAATTCATAAGCTAATTTTAGGGTCTTACAGGATTCCTATTATTCTTGTTAGAACGGCAGTAATAAAAACTGTTTTTTTCTGTTAATTTATCTTCCAACCCTCTAGGTTAATTTATTTCTGTCTATTTTCTAACCTACATTTAATCTAACATAGTCATTTATGTTAAGATTGATTTCCTAATCTCTTTGACTTAGGCTAAGTTATTTTCCTGTGTTAGTTACAGAACTTGTCATTCTGATCAATGCCAACCTATAATTTATTATTTTTGTTAAGGTATATTTTTTATGTAATTTTTATAACATAATTTATGCCTTAATATTATCCATTTTATTTTATATAATAATTATGTCCCCAGAATTTTATTATGTTTTCTAAGCTTACATTAGAAGAGGTTTCAGTACCCATAAATACAGTTACATAGATTATCGTACATAGCAGCATATGTGTAGATTACCAGGATAACCAAGAAAAAAGTTACACACAGTCCATTATTTCTTCCATTGTGTGCCTTGTAATAACTTATTATTAAACCTTCAAAGTTAAAAAACTGTTTTAAGTAATTTTAACTATGTAAGAAGCAGTTTATATAAAAGGAGATAAGTACAGGAATAAACTGAGTTAGTTACATAAACATTAAAGACAGGAATAGATCACAGTAATAGGTACATGTATGTTTATTTTTTAACATAGAATTACAGTGGTACCTCGGTAATAACGACGTCCGCTTAGGGAATAAGTCCCAAACTTGGTATATGACCCTGTTTGGATGCAAAAAATTTTTGCTTGTGTATACAACCTTTGTTTCGAATCGACTCACATGCTAAGAACTTGTATGGGATCAAAATGAGTCACAACACTGTGCAACTAACCTTCACAAGTTCTGAAACATCCTGAGTAGAAGCTTCCGAAACAAAGTTCTTTGGACAGATTTTTAGCTAAAGTCAAACCTGTGAGCTTCAACCAGGGGCCCAAATAGGGAAAAGATAAGGGAAGGGACTCCTCCTTCCAAACAAAAACAGTTCCTACCTGCCTCCCCTCTCAGCACTAGTCCTAGTAGGCACTAACTCTCAACCAAGTTATGTGAGGTAAATTTGCATTATTTCATCTAATTCTTTTGTATTTATGTAGTAAGTATTTAGTATTAAGCAGTGTTTAAAATTACTAATTTATATAAAGCAGTGTTTAAATTACATATTTTAGTATTAAGCAGTGTTTTAAATACATAATTTAGTATTAAGCATGTTTACATTATTTTATACAACCCCCATCAATGATAATATGCCAATAACAATAAGAATTTTTTATATTTGAATGGATATCATTTTCCTGAATTCTTAGTGAAAAATTCGTTTGTTATACATCCTGTTTGGTGTAAGTCCCAGTCCCGGAACAGATTAAGGGCGTAATACCAAAGTATGCACTGTATACGTTATGAGTTATTTTTTACCAGTTCTGTAGCTAAACCAAAACTTTTTATAAGGTTCAGTAGCAAACAAGGGTACACTGTATTGGAAATGTTAGAGATTTACTAGAGAACCTGCTGAACTTGTTCCTGGAGGATCCACAGACTGCTGAAACTTGGTTCCTGGAGGGATCCAACCAGTCTGCTAACTTGGTTTCCTGGAGGGCACCAGAGAACTGATGAACTTGGTTCCTGGAGGGAACCACAGTACTGCAGACTTGGTTCCTGTAGGATCCACAGTTACCGCTGAACTTGTTCCTGAAGGGAACCATCAGAGAACTGATGAACTTGGTTCCTGAGGGAACCACAGTACTGCTGAACATGTTTTCCTGGAGGGATCCACAGTACTGCTTGAACTTGGTTTCCTGGAGGGAACCAAGAACTTATTAACTTGGATCCTGGAGGGACCCAACAGTACTGCTGACTGTGGTTCCTGGAGGGATCCCAGTACTGCTGAACTTGGTTCCTGGAGGGAACCAGAAACCTGATGAACTTGGTTCCTGGAGGAACCACAGACCATGCCAGAACCTTGGTACCAGGATGGATCCACACAGTACTGCAAACTTGGTTCCTGGAGGTAACCAGAGAACTGATGAATTTGGTTTCTGGAGGGAACCACAGTACTGCGGAACATGGTTCCTGGAGGGATCCACAGTAACGCTGAACTTGGTTCCTGGAGTGAACCATAGAACTGATGAACTTTGTTCCTGGAGGGAACCACAGTAACTGCTGAACTTTGGTTCCCTGAGGATCCACAGTACTCTGAAACAGTTCCTGAGGGACCAGAGAACTGATTGTAACTTGGTTCTGGAGGGAACCACAGTACATCTGAACTTGGTTCCTGATGGATCCACAGTACTGCTGAACTTGGTTCCTGAGGGAACCAGAAGAACTGAAGCATAGGATTCCTGAGGGAACCCCAGTACGCTGAACTTGGTTCCTGAGGGGATCCACAGTACTGCTGAACTTGGATCAGGAGGGAACCAGAGAAGATGAACTATGGTTCCTGAGTGAATCACAGTACTGCTGAACTTGGTTCCTGAGGGAACCACATACTACAAGGGTAAGTTAAGCAAGTGGAATACCTTGGTAGAAAATATATAAAATAAAATTCTGGTCTGAGGAAGGAACTTTGTGTCACCTGATCAGGGAAGTACAAACACACATTGTTAAAAAAGCATGTTGAGAGACATATAAGAGGCAGTTGTTCTTATGCAAGTGTAACTTATGTGAGTGATCTTTTTAACAGGTATCTGGCCAATGCATACAAATGTTTTTGCGACAAAATAGCATTTATTCTGTAGTGTTTGTTTGATTATTAAATTGCAACTTTTATTAAAATATTTTCATTCAGCTTGAGCAATGTACATAGTGTCCATGCAAGTCTTTATCAAAACCCTGATAGTGTGCAACTTGGCCTATTACCTACCCAGGTCATAACTAATATTAACAACAAGTAATGATCACAATTAATTCCATAATGCCATACTATCCATGTGATTCCTATAGGGTTTTCTGCTCTACTCCAATTGTGTCCTTCTGCGCAACTATACCTCCTTTTCACTTCTAACTAACTACAGGTCCACCATCACAAATCCGGCACATTGGGACATGTAGTGTGCCGATTACTGAGTTTAACCCGAATTACAGAGTGGTTTGGTTAGAATCCACTTAATACAATTAACCAACTTGACCCCCTTTAACACTAGTTCATTGATCATCGACAAAAATCGAACAATTTCCGCTGCTTTGAGCTCAATTTCAAGGTACTTTTCGTCAAGAAAGCAATCAAATCATGTCTATTTCTGTAAATATATCTTCCATTCCTATCAAATAGTCCAAAAAATGAGAATAACAACTATAAAAACCAAACGAAAATGTACTGCAATGAGCGCTAATGGCTGAGAAGTGAACGCCCTTATTTATTCTCCGTCTTTTTATTTTTTGTTGCATGGTTAAGAACATCTTTTCCAACATACAATGCCCAAGTTTCCATGATAGCCCACCAAACAACGAAAAAAAAAATTACCAAAAATCAGTATGGCAAACCAAGCCAGGTACTGAAATAGTCACTTTGTCTGACTTTTTTGGGTTATCCCAGGTTCTCTAATACATACACTGCATGTAATGATACTCTTGTAACTGTATTTTTGTGTATACCTGAATAAACTTATTTACTTCTAATCTGTCCAACGAGTAACACGAAACTGCCCATTCACTTAATTTCAACTACCCAATAAAGTGGTCAGAAATTGGCAATTGGCCGATTTCACACAAATTTTCAACAGATCCAATTTCAAAAAAAATTAGGTCCCAGAATAAACAATGTAGACATTCCTGGCACTAAAATAACATTTCTCTCTGTTCATTAGTCACGGCTACAGGCCCCTCTTAAAAATAACTCTTGCCTTCCCATTTGGAATTTTTATTCACAAAAAAAAAAAAAATAGAATATTTTAACTGTTATCAGACTACTGTCATTATTGTTAATCATTGAATAAATAATGTCAATCCATTCATGACTCCCGTACAGGAAATTGGACTGCAGGCAGACAGGTATTGGACGTGTTACTCTTTGGTTTCTCTAAGCATCGCTAAAGAACAGAAATTATACGCTAATGGCTGAGAAGTGAACCTTCCGCTATTTTATGGTCTGATTACCTTTCATTTATTGGAGGTACGTGAAAAGTATCTTTCCATCATACATTGCCAATTTGAACAAGATAACCCAACAAAACCAAACTGAAAAATAATAATAATAATATCTTTATTTTACTACACGAACATGTACAAGGTATACAAGGCCTAGCTGACATCAGGACATACTACTACATAGAAAGGCACTTGTTATGCTGAGTATTACAAGAAAATTAGGTCATGTCCCCAGGGTACACCCACACTAGTTGACTAACAACCCAGGTACCCATTTAACTGATGGGTGAACATAACAAAACAGTGTAAAGAAACACACCTAATGTTTCTACCCTGGCGGGATCGAATATTTACCAAAAATCATATATTGCTAACCCAAGCCAGGTACTAAAAATAAGCCACGATTGACTTTTTTGTGGGGTTTAGATCCTAGTTCTCTACACATATGCCTGCTATGTGTTATAACTATAGAGAGAAAATAACTTTTTTGTTTTATGTTTATGGTGGAGTATTAGTGTAATAACATTGTTAGCCTGTGCTATACTTCCCATTTTCTTAATATAATAAGACCACCAAGACAAGGATAGGAGAATGGTATTGGTTTACCATAATCCTCTTCATACCTCCTGTCGAACTGCACGGTGTTATGCCCAAATATTATTTATTCTGGATATTTAATATGTTTTATGTTATTTAATATTTGTTTATTATGTCATATAAGATCAATTTGTGATAGGCAATAAGCTGTAGAGTTGGTATTAGCAAATAATAAAGCATATTCTCCTGCTTTAACAGAGACTGAGTTTCATCATGGCAACACGACAGTGGCTTCAAAGCCACCTTATTTTTAATGGATAATGCACTGTGTAGGTGCTTTAACGATAATGAGAAGCATTTCATTTATTCATTGGAAAACCGTGGCTAGGGCTAAATGTAAGCAGTTAAAACAATAATGGAGAAAAAGAAATTGAATTGTGAACTATCAGTCAAGTAGCGGGCACCAACAGTAACCAGCAGGTTTGTTGTGGCGACCCTGGAAATATGAAATTATGCTAGCCAAACCTATGCCGAATAACTGAAGGAACTGAATAACTGATTGCCGGATTTGTGATGGCGGACCTGTAACTTGTACCCAAATAAACTTAGTACTGTGGCAAGTAATACACATTTCAGCCACAGTTGTATCTTTCCACTGTTGAGACATGATGAATCTGCCAAACATGTTTAATACCTGTTTTGGTTATTTTACCATCTTTGGTCTGTACATACGGTGTCATAAGAGTCTCAGATATGTTGTTAGTGAATTAACTTAGTGATTCCTGAAGACCAGTCAATACATGCAGGTTTACATATGCTGCTATGTACCATAATTTACTGTATTGATGTCTATGTTGTCATGAATAAACTGACTGACCACTGACTATATTGACTTGTGACGATGTTTGAAAAACCGACAAGTTGAAAGATTGAGACACTTAAGAGCATAATGGGAATCTTCTTCCACATGTTACAAAGAATTCTTCACACTTGTACAACCTTGGACGAAGACCTACTTCGACTAGTGGAATGGTACCCACTAAGCCTCCTCGCCTTCCGGCCTGCTACACCTCACCACACAACAGTATAATAAGCCACGTCTACGCCCTATGCTGTTTTATTCACAAGATTGAGGGACTGAACACATCGACTTCCAGGTTGAGGACTGATTCCCTCATACTCCTCCCTCTCCTTACGCCTTCCTCTTTGTTTGGCTGATGAAGCCACTTGTGTGCGAAACGTTTCCTGAATAAAATTCCCATATGCTGCATAAGTGTCTCAATCTTCTATATTGAACTTACTGACCTACTGATTTGACTTGACTTACTGAAATTGACTGACTGGCTGTACGGACTTGTCTTACTTGACTGGTAGAACTTACTTACACGATCTTCACTGACTTACTGACTGGACTCACTGACTTACCCGACTGGACTCAGGACCAACTGACAGACTGACGACTTGACTTACATGACTGACTAATTGAACTGATTAAGACTTCACTGACTGAACTTATTATTTGACTGGCTGACCTGACTAGACTGATTGTTACAGGACTGACTGATTGGGACTGACCTACTAACTTGACTGACTGACTCTACTGCTGACTTACTTGAATGACCTCACTGATGACTTGACTGACATTACTGACTTATGGGACTGACTTGACTGATGACTGGTACTGACTTGAGTGACCAGCTGACGTTGACTGTCCTGTACTAACCTACTGACATGCCTGATGTACTGGCCCCACTACTTGACTGACCTACTGACTTGACTGCTGTATTGACTTGACTGACCTACTGACTTGCCTGATTGTACTGACTTGACTGACCTACTGACATGACCTACTGTATATACATGACTGACCTCTGACTTCAACGACTCACTTATTGACTACTAGACTACCATAACAGAACCACTGGCTCAACCAGCAGTTTTAAACTACCAGTTAAGAAAACACCTTATCTCCTCACCTCATTCCCAGCCCATCTTAAATACATATTGTAAAATCACACATGCATTTTGCTCAATATCAAAAACAGAGGTAAAACTTTATAATGAATATAAACTTATCCTCAATATCAGTTTCATCACAAATGTTAACCACTCCATTTGCCACTAAGGTTAATAATCATAACGAATCTCTTCTCTATAAAACTTTATTAATGCCAATAGCACATCCTAATAGAATATTCAATTCTCACATTTCACTACAACTCACCTAATGACAATATTATTTATTGTTAGTTTAAAGGGGGGGGGGGGGCACGGTTATGCTTTGCATATAAGGAGCTTTTGGCATGTAACAAACCCCAACACTAAAAGCTATATCCTTTGTACAAACATTATGAACATTTTGTAAATAAAATATTATTATTATGATGAATATATGAATATTTATTAGCCACCTCAGCGCCATTAGGGGCAACAGCATGCCCTCTCTACAGCCCTTCACATACACCCACTTTAAAAGTAAGAAACGTTATTCTGTTGCATTTTTAGACCTTAAGCAATAAAAAAAAATACGTAATGACAATGAACAACAATTTTCATTATCATATTTATTTTCTAAGATTATCTAGACTTACAAAAAATTCTCTTGGCTTTTCTGAGAGGGGCCCCAGAAACGTAAACCCTATTGGGTTCATATAAATATTCAAGTTCTTTTCACACGGAATTTTCAGGGATCATAAACTACCCATGGTAATTGACCTATCTATTTCTAATTATAGATTTTTTGCAAATGCAATTAAAATAAGCATCTATAAATTGGAATATTACCTGAAAAGGTCTTCATAAACCTGCTATCAATTTTGCATGCACTCTGTCAATCACTTTTGCAAAAAATCACACTGCGGACAGGTCCCCTCATAACATGGATTTACATAGTGTACAGGTACTCCTCTCTTAATGACCTAACAATTTAACAACTGCTCAGAAGCTTACGACCTGCCCTCCGACCAGAGTACAGCCCCTACACACTTAAACCTAAACAACCAAGCAGTAATAATTCACATGTGTATTGCTCCCAAAAGTAACTACGTTTTTTTTACATATTTATCAATTTAACAAAAAAAAAAGTACGATCAAAGTTTTTTTACACGTTTTCAAATGTAAAAAAAAAAAAAATGAAGATCTACTTTTATTACATACTAATCAAATGTTGAATAAAATGTATACCTGAGTTTACCTTGGAGAGAGTTGAGGCGGGGTCCCAACGCCCCGGCGGCACCGTCTGGTGACCAGGCCACCTGGTGGATCAGAGCCTGATAACCAGCTGTTGCTGCTGGCTGCACGCAAACTCAACGAAAGAGCACAGCCCGTCTGATGCAGGAACTAATCTTTAGGTGCTTGTCCAGTGCCAGCTTGAAAGACTGCCAGGGGTCTGTTGGTAATCCCCCTTATGTGTGCTGGAGGCAGTTGAACATCTCGGGCCCCTGACACTTATTGTATGGTCTCTTAACGTGCTAGTTGACACCCCTCTTTTCATTGGGGGATGGTGCATCGTTCTGCCAAGTCTTTTGCTTTCGTAGTGAGTGATTTCGTGTGCAAAGTATCGGTACGAGTCCCCTAGATTTTCCATGTGTATATAATCATGTATCTCTCTCTCTCCCTCCCCTGCGTTCCAGGGAAGACAGTTTAGGAACCTCAAGCGCTCCCAGTAATTGAGGTGTTTTATCTGCCGTTATGCGCGCCGTGAAAGTTCTCTGTACATTTCTATGTCAGGCAATTTCACCTGCCATTGATAGGTGCTGCTATGTGCAGCAATATTCCACCTAAGCTAGAACAAGTGACGCTGAGAGTGTCATCATGGGCTTGGCCTACCCTAGTTTTGAAGGTTCACATATCCATCCTGTCATTTTCTAGCAGATGCGATTGATACAATGTTATGGTCCTTGAAGGTGAACCTCTCTCCTCCGACATGATCACTCCCCAGGTCATTGGACGTGGTGTTTCGCTCTTTTTGTGCCAGAGATTGGTGGATAATTTGGTAGGGTGTTCCAAAGGAAGAAAATTAAAGGTGAATACAGGCAAGAGTAAGGATAAGAGGATAACAAAAAGACAGGTGATAAAGATTGATACAGATTTGGAGTGGAGAGAGTATGATGAGGAGAATGTAATTCAATATTTGGGAGTGGACGTGTCAGCGGATGGGTTCTATGAAGATTAAGTGAATCATAGAATTGAAGAGGGGAAAAAGGTGAGTTGGTGCACTTAGGAGTCTAGTGGAGACAAGAACTTTGTCCTTGGAGGCAAAGAGTGGACGTAATGAGAGTATAGTTTTAACAACCAAACGCTCTTATATGGAGTGAAGCATGGGTGATGAATGTTGCAAGAAAGACAAGCGAGGACATAGGCTGGAGTCAGTGGAGAACAGTCCTGTCTGAGGGCAATGTGTGGTGTGAAAAAAATGCAGGAGAATTCGTAGTTTGGAAGTTAGGAGGAGGTGCGGATTACCAAAACGTTGTCCAGAGGGCGAGAGGGGTTGTTGAGGTGGTTTGACATGTAGAGAATGAGTGAAACAGAATGACTTCAAGAGTGTATCAGTCTGTAGTGGAAGGAAGGCGGGTAGGGGTCCGGCTAGGAAAGGTTGGAGGGAGGGGGTAAAGAGGCATTGGTGGCAGGGGGCTTTGACTTCCAGCATGCATGCGTGACGTGTTGATAGGAGATGAATGGAGACAATGGTTTTAAATACTTGACGGTGCTGTTGGAAGTGTAGCAAAGTAACTATTTATGAAAGGGATTCAGGAAAAAAAAACCGTCAGCCGGACTTGAGTCCTGGAGAGGGAAGTACAGTGCCTGCACTCTAGAAGGGGGGTGAAATGTTGCAGTTTAAAAACTGTAGTGTAAAGCACCCTCTGCTGGCAAAAGACAGTGGTGGAGTGAATGAAGGGAAAGTTTTTTTCTTTTTCCGGTCACCCTGCCTTGGGGGCATCAGCCATGTGTAATAAAAAAAAAAATAATTTGTTATGTACTCTGATGAAGATTTAATTTCCTCATGTTTTACCATATCTGAGTAATTGAATTTCTCATCGTTGAACTCATATTGTTTTCTCTGCACCCAGCTGAAAGATTGTGTGTGATGTCCCGCGCTGGAGCCTTTGCAGTGACTGCAATGGAAGACACTGTCATGAAGATTCGTGTGTCATCTGCTAAAGAGGAAACATGGTGCGGTGCTGACATCCTTGTCCTATTCGGATATGGAAGGGAACCAAGATGGGAGCGAGTACTGTGCCTGTGGAACAGAGCTGTTTTTCACCGTTAAGCTGCCTCGGAGCTTTACCTCTGTTGAAATACTACTTACTCTCTGTGTTTCTGTTAGTGAGGAATATAGATCTCCATCGACTGACGTTTTCCTGTATTTCCTTTAGCCACCATTTTGTGCGCTATTACGCCATGGTCACACTTGTCGAAGGCTTTTGCAAAGTCTGTATATATTACATCTGCATTTTTCTTTTTGTCTTCTAGTGCATTTAGGATCCTTGTCGAGTGATCCAATAGTCCTGTATTGTTTTTAGTAACTGTGGGACGACACCCGTGTCCATGCT
This sequence comes from Cherax quadricarinatus, assembly GCF_026875155.1. NCBI lineage: Eukaryota > Metazoa > Arthropoda > Malacostraca > Decapoda > Parastacidae > Cherax > Cherax quadricarinatus. The sequence continues at coordinate 14,830 of NW_026507632.1, forward strand.
CCCTCTCCAATAGATAAAAAGGCTCATGATAGGGGCTTCTTTGCATTTTTTGATGAACAAGCACAGAGTTCCATGAGTCCTGGCCCTGGGGCAGGTGCATTGCATGTCCATTTGTCGCCCTGTTTTGAAGTCATTGGCGTCAGGAATACATCGGATAGGCTTGTGTTAATAATCAAATTTTTTTGTGCTCTCTCATAAAAAATTCATTTTTGATTCTTCGACTCCAGTCTGGTTAGCGGCTTGCCTAAAAACTGAGTCCATATTGGGACTTGAGTAGCTCATCTCATTTCCTGCTGTCATCTGTGTAGGACCCATCTTATCTTTTAAGAGGGGCCCATACAGGACTCGTTCTCGATTTTGATTTTGGCATAGGATGAGAAATACTTTGGGTTATCTTCGATTTCCATTTATGGCTTTTAGTTTCTTCCCCCCGCCGCGATTTCCTGACTCCAAAAGGATCTTTTAGCTTAAGTTCAATGCTTGCTATTTTCTCATGGCCAGTGTCTCCTTCCCTACCACATTTTCAGATAAATTACCTCGTTTAGCCGCCTGTTATTCTTCCATCCCTGTAAAGGAGCCCGCCTGTCTCTTTCTATTTTACATCTACTCCTTCTTTTTCTTAGAGGAATAAGCCTTGTGCATACATCGAGTGCAACCGAGGTTAATCTGTTTCAGGCATAAGTTGGGGACTGTGTTGCTTATATATCTTCCCAGCTTATATCGGATAGGACTTGTTTACCTTCGGTCCCCAGCTTTATGTTTTTGTTATTGAAGTTGAAATTTGGTGAATGCTCCCTCGTGACTAGCTCATTATGTCGGTCTGGGGCTCCACGCATACATGGACTAAACCCTCATTATTTGTGATCTGAGTATATTGTTGTTTAGATATGGGTGGACATTTCTTATCAGAATCATCATTGTTAGTGTGAAGGATGAGGTCTAGTGTATTCTCCAGTCTAGTAGGTCTCTGATTATTTGCTGGTTTAAATTGAATTTGTGCAGAGATTTAAAAGCTCGTGTGAGTGGTGAGTTTCATCAGAGCTGCCTCGTGGTGTTATAACTGCAACATATATTATTTGCTAAATTTCCCCATTTTAGGTGCCTTAAGTTGAAATCCCCCAGGAGCAAGATGTGGTGCAGGAGCTGGAAGATTTTCCAGACAGTGGTCAATTTTAACAGCTGTTCCTGGAATTGCTGGGATTTGCAGTCCGGAGGCTTGTAGACTACCAACAATGACTAGGTTTTGGTTCTCGACCTTAACTGCTAAACTTCCACTACATTTCATTTGAGGCATTAAGCAGTTCTGTGCAAACAAGTAACTCTGTCATGTATACAGGCCAACCCCCCCCGCCCCCTTTGCCTGTTCACACTGTCACATCTGTATAGGTGTAACCTGGATCCAAATTTCGTTGTCCAGTGATCCTTTATGTGGGTCTCAGTGAAAGCAGGCGAACATTGCCTTTGCCTCTGCAAGCAGTCCCACGGATAAAGTATTTTGTTGTTTGTTGCTTGGATTAGACCCTGTACATTTGCAAAGAGAATGTTATCGGACTGGTGGTATTGTTGGTACTGGGGGTGGATTATTTTTTCCGGCATTAGAATCTGTATCTGTTGGTTTGGAGTGGGAGCACATCCGACTGTGTTCCACTCACATGAATGACTGGATTTGTGTACGATTTCTCCATTTCCTGCCCAGTTTTTTTTTCCTTCCTGGCACTAAAAAAACTCTCCCTCTTGTGTGCTGTGGCTACCCAGGTGTTACCCATGGCCTGGATGTTTTTGTATCTTTTTGTCCCCTTTAGATGGTAAAGCCTGGCAAGTTAAAGTTATAGGCAAGCACAGTCTCTCCTGTACTGAAGAGTACAACAATTTCAGGGAAAAAAAGCTTACAGAAGGGAGTTTGCATTTTTACCCTGTTGTCATATGGGCATGGCATTTCTAGGGTGTCATAGTTTTGCACGTCCATCTGTTTTTCCAGATTTCCCAATGCCGAGCAGATACCAAGTGCGATAGTATGTGCACAGGCTCGGTTTATGTTTGCCTTGGGTTTCATGTGACTGTATTTCTCTGTTGGAGTGTCATTTTCCCAGTCCTATACTTTATCCTCCCTAGCACCAACAATGGAGCTCCCACCAGTTTTTATGTAATATATCCTCACTATTGCTAGTGGAGTCCACTTGGTTTGCTATTTCCTGCGTATTGCTAGTTTGCAATATTGGTTTTTATCTTATCTTGACTTACACTTGTTTCCCTACTAATGGCTCCTGTCCCCCCTAGTGAGTTCATTTAATGTATCCTTCCCTGCGTAAAATTTCCCGACACGTAGACAAAATTCTCCAGCCTTCACCATTACTGTCTCCCCGGACAGCACCACCAGCTTCACCATTAACTGTCTCCCAGGACAGCACCGTCCAGCTTCACCATTACTGTCTCCTCTGGACAGCACCTCCAGCTTCACCATACGTCTCCAGGACAGCACCTCCAGCTTCACCATTACAGTCTCCCAGGACAGCGTCTAACAGCCCCACATTTACCTGACAACTAGGACTCATGCTCCAGCCATACATTTTTCTGACTACATGGCCAGTATAAAGGCAGTACCATTCAGCGAGGGGGGCATACTTTTTATTTTCCCATCTGATGTAGAAGCTTCCTAGGTTTTCTTTGAAATCAGCTATGATGTTGTCCTCATTTAAAAACCCTTGTGATTTTAAGTCCATAGATTTATCTCAGTTTGGCATACCCAAAAACACTTCCCTGTTTTAACACGCATGTAGCATAGTTCTTGGATATCTGCACAATGGGCTCGTGACACCAATTCCACAAAAATGACAATTTACCCATGTGGGAAGCCCGTTTTTTGACTGACCACGAGACTACAACACAAGCTTCATAATTATTTGAATGGTTGATTAACTGCAATTCTACTACAACCTCTTGAATATTCTATTAATAACCTCCTTAAATGAAGCTCTGAGCTATTTGTATTTCTGTTTCAACTGTTTCTGTATTTGGACACTTACCGAGCAACGTTTCCAGATTTATATTTTTAAATGTTTGTGTTTAAAGGGCTCTAGCCACCCTCATCCGTTTACAGTCTGCTTTATTTTCTAACGAAACCGCTTGAAACCAGTCAAGGGTTCAGACTCAGTCAAGGGTATGGAACCAGTCAAGGGTTTCGGACCGTCGATCTGATCTGATCAGTGAGTCAATTAATTAAAACATACTGGTCGGTGATTTGAGCAAAACCACATAGAAGGATCTACTGAAATTATCTTACCCGATTTATATGTTTGATTTGATTGATACAAAAGTATAAACTTGCTTGTTGAAGAAAACCGGTGACTGCTGGCAACTCCTACAATGAGAACCGGTCGACCTCAACACCTTGTTTAACAATCACTGTAACTAGCTTTCATTTTTTTTTTCGGCTCCCACCACAATAAATGCTATATTATCACTATAGTTGAACCCCCCCCCTGGTTGGAAAGTTTTGAGGAAGGACGCTTTTTCTGTAGGAATATTTGCTTCTCATTGTGTATATGCGACCCTGGTAACTACAGGTTTATGAAATTCCACAGTGTACGCTGGTATTTCAAGAAAAAAGAAACTAATGAAAGTCCACTCCACTCCACAAAGTACCATTATAAAACATGTTTTAGATGCTACTACAACACTGTATTCTGCTATTCACTGTATCACTAGATTTATATGCAGTATACAAGCAAGCCAGAAAATTATTAAAAACAGCTGACCGTGGTAAGTTTCTGGTGACTTCTGGCACCTGCCTCTAAAAGGCTTTCATTTCCCTTTAAAAATTTCACCTGTTTTTCAAATGCACTTTAGCCTTTATCATCAATATACTAGGGAGCCCTGTGTATACATATACACTATTTATCAGTGTTACAGGGAGATTTTCTTTCTTTTACACGAAAATTTAAATTATTATTATTTTTTTCACCGGGACACAGCCTTTATCCCCCTGGCAGAAACTCCTAGGAGGCACACAAATTCTCCTTTTTGACTCTTTTATAATGTTTTCCGCCCAAGAGGGTTCCAGGGCTAGAGGGATTATCTTTAGGATTGTTGAAAACAAAATTAAAGTTCTTAGCACGTAAAGCGACCGTGAAAAACACGGAAAACCCGGAGCACAACGAGGCACGGACACGCTAGTGTGGTCTGAGTAAAAATAACATTTGGATCTTTTTGGGGAAAAACAAGGATTCCCGTTCCAAAACACATTGGTAAACAAATTCTTCACTAATGTGGATCATACTAAAAGGGAAGGAGTTTGTTTCAACCATCTTTGATTTTTTATAAGTAAATTTTTTTCACAATTATAGCATTTTATATATTTTTAAAATGTAAAACCAGTGTAGTACATTGTAATAAAAAAATTTAAAAAAATCACTTTAAAAAAAAATTTTTAAATATGCTATAAAAAGACCGATCACAATCTGAGTCGTGGGTAAAAGGTTTAATTTTCTAAGTGAGGGGGCTATACGGGTTGTATTTTACATTTTTATTGCTTTTTAATTCTAGCCCAATTTTAACACTAAAAACATTTTAAAATGCGCAAAGGTGACCTAAAACAATATGTAAAGATGGTTGACCCAAACACCCCTACCAGTAAAGTATCTTTAAATATCCGAAAAGGGCAGTACGCATTTAAAAAACCAATTCCGTACCAACCCCTTAGGGAAACCAACTCAGTTTGTTAAACGAGGATACCTGACTTTCATTAAAATGCTAAAAGCAAAAACGTAGGCTAAAAATGTTTGTAGGGGGCACCCCCTGTGTTTTAACCCTTTGACTGTTTCCCCGGTAAAAATTTCTTCAAGCCAATTTTCTGACGTATTTATAGCATAAATTCGAGCTTCAAATCAAGCGGAGAAAGCTGGTAGGCCAACAGGAGAGAATGGGTCTCCCCGGTCAGTGTGAAATAAAAAAAAAAATCGGGGGGGCCAGGGTGCATTGTGGAAAGGGCCCTTTCAGGTCCTTTTCAGCTTTTTAGCGGGGAAAAAAATTTTGATTCCCCAGCAAATCGGGACTCCCTTTCCTTTTCCCCAAATAGCTCTAACACAGATGGAAGTGTCATGAAGATCAATTTCATGATTTTTGGAGGAGTTTGGACAAAAGCCATGGAGGGGGGAGGGGGGGAGGGGAGGAGGAGGAGGGGAGGAAGAGGAGGGGGAGGGGAAAAAGG
>NW_026507633.1:0-17819 GCF_026875155.1 Cherax quadricarinatus
CCCCCCCGGCGCCCTTCTGCTGCGCCTTCGCAGCGTCATCCGGTCGCCCCCCGCGCCTCAAATTTTTTTCCGATTTTTTTCGAATTTTTTTTGAATTTCATTTTCTTGTGCTCTCCATCTCCTCGGATCAAGTTTTTAAGGTTCCCCCTCTCACTTTCACCCCCATCCCAAAATTTCTCGATATTACCAAGTTTTTGGATTCCCCCCTATGGGGGTTTCGAAAGTCTCCATCTCCTCGGATCAAATTTTTAAGGTTCCCCCTCCCACTTTCACCCCCCCAATCCCAAAAATTTCTCGATAATACAAGTTTTGGATTCCCCCCTATGGGGGTTTTGAATTTCTTATGATCACCTTGGATCAAATTTTTGGATTACCCCTCCCACTTTCACCCACCCCCCCACCTCAAATTTTTCTCGATAATACCAAGACTCCATCTCCTCGGATCAAATTTTTTGGATCCCCCCTATGGGTTTTCGAAATTCTCCATCTCCTCGGATCAAATTTTCTCGACAATACCATGACTCCATCTCCTCGGATCAAGTTTTTTGGATCCCCCCTATGGGGTTTTCGAAATTCTCCTTGGATCAAGTTTTTTTGGATTCCCCCCTATGGGGTTTTCGAAATTCTCCAATTCCTCGGATCAAGTTTTTGGAATCCCCCCTCTGGGTATAAGCATTCAAAATACTCCTCCTATGGGGGCATGCTTACTACAGGTCTAATGAAGGGTGTTTACTCGGCGGTCAGTGACGTCACGTGTTGACCCAGCACACAGGTTGAATCTTGTCTACCCTTTTAGTTAATAAGGGGACATAGTAGTGACGTCACGCGCACACAGGCTGAATCTTGTCGATCCTTTTAGTTCATTCAAGTTAATAAGGGGACACAATACATCAGAAAGGCACATTTTTTCGTTAATACCCACATTTTCTTTACAACACAAGTCTAGACATTTTTTTAACTATTTCATCTCAGGTCACTCCCCACGAAGTAACCTCCTCCCCACCCTCCCAAACCCTCACACTCCAACCAACACCTCACAATTTTCACTCATAACCCCCAATTTTTCTCGTTTTAACCCTTTTAGTTCATTAAAGTTAATAAGGGGACACAGTGCATCAGAAAGTCACCACATCGCTTACATCCACTTTTCGTTAAATTCACTACTCACAATTTTACATATTAGAAGTTAAATCGCACTTTACTTTGAACATCTTCAAAAACCTCTCATAAATATTTGAATACTCACAAAAATACCTTTATACTTTTCCAAACAACACTAAAATACTCCCAAAAATCATTCGAACACCCCCAAATCACCCTGAAACTACAAAAACCGCTAAATTTCAATCAAAACACCCTTGAAACCCCTTCAAAAAACTCTTGCACATCATTTGAACACCTTTCAAAAAACCCCCTTTGATACCCATAAACACCCTTGAACACCTTCAAAAACCTTTAATAACCTCAAAACCCCTTTGAATACTCACAAAAACCCCTTGAACACCTTCAAAACCCCTTTTTGAATAACCTAAAAACACCTTTGAACCCCTTCAAAACCCCTTGAACCCCTTCAAACACCTTAAACCCTTCAAAAACACATTTGAACCCCTTCATAAGTACTCTCAAAATTTTTTTGTACACCTTCAAAAAACCCCTTGAATACTCACATCAACCCCCTTTTAACACCTCAAAAACCTTGAAAAACCCCAAAAACACTTCGAACATTTTCAAAACCCCCTTTGAACCCCTTTCAAACACCCTTGAACCCTTCAAAAACAACTTTTTGAACACACTCAAAAAAACCTTTTGAACACCTTTGAACTTTTCCCAAAAACACTTTTTAAAGTACTCCCAAAAAAGATTTAACATCTCTAATTTATCTGCATTTTCACTTTCTTTAAAATTACAACTCTCCCTCGAAAAAAGAACAAAAGAACATAAAAAAGGGGGAACACTGCAGGGGGCCGCGGGCCCATACTAGGCAGGCCCTTTTTAAATTCACCCCACAAACAAAACATTTACCCAACCCCAATTTCAATGCACCCCCGAAATAAGCTCTGTGTGAAAGTCCACTCAAATCCAAAACCCCTTTCCCACTCATTCTTACCAACCTGATTTTAAACTTTCCCAAAGTCCAGTCAAAACCCCAAATAGGTAGCCCGTTCCACCATCAACTACCCCATTTCCAAACCAATACTTTCCTATGCCTTCTAAATCTAAAACTTATCTAATTTAAATCCATTACTGCGGGTTCTCTTTGGAAGACCCTCAAGCCCTTTTTAAATTTCCCCCTTTTATTAATCCCTATCTTCCACTTTCATTTGATCAGACCCCCCCTCATTTTTGTCTAACAAGTGAATTTAATTTAAGGTCTTCAATTTTTCTTCAAGGAAGATTTCTAGCTATGTTTTAATTTTAGTAATCCTACGCTGAATGTTTTCTAAAATTTATTCCTTTGAAATACGGAGACCAAACTGAGGCATAATAAAGGTGGGGCCTTCTAATGATGTTAAAGCGCAGTTGACCTCTGGACTTCTGTTGCTTAATTCTTGATAAAACCCCAAAAAATCTTTTCCCTTTATTACGTACGTTTTAGGCATTGCTGCGGGTTTTAAGGTTGCTGCTCACCTAACCCCCAATCCTTTTCGAAAATCTGAGGGCAATTTCACATCTTTAAATTTTTATAATCTGGGGTTGGGGGCACTCCCAAGCTTCAAAACCTTGCACTTATCTACATTGAACTGCATCCCCCACTTTCTACCAAGAATAATTTTTTAAAAGTCCCCCCGAAGTTCCCTAACTCTACGTTTGAATCAATTATCCTCCCTACTTTGTGTATGGGGAATTTGCTCATACACTAAATTTCCCCTCATCAAGATTTTGATATTATTATAAACAAAAAGGGGCCCAAGACGATCCCTTGGAACGCCACTTGTTACAGATCCCCCTGGGAAATTTAACCCATTTATGGACACCCTGTTTCCCCTGTCAGTACCAGACCGACCACGAGAGCATTTTTTCCCCCCAATGCCATGGGCTGCCACTTTCTTTAACATCATGGTGCGGAACTCTTTAAAAAGCCTTACTAAAATCTAAGTAAATAATATCAAATTTCTTTATTGTGGTCAAAAGCCCCCAAAACTTTTCTGAAAAGTTAATAAATTAGTTAAACAAACCGGCCTCTTGTGAAACCAGCTGAGTAATTAACAAGCTATGCTTATCGAGATGGCTTTTTATAATCTCAGCTATAATTGACTCTAGTAATTTGCCTACAATTGAGGTCAAGGCTTATTGGGCGGTAATTTGACGGAACGACTTGTCCCCTGTTTTAAAAAAAATAGGAGTTACATAGCCATCTTCACTATCAGACCACTACACCTGTTTGAAGAGGATAACTTAAAATATTAGTTAATGGTTCACAAGAGTTTCCATTTTGCATTCCTTAGATCCTTGAAAAACCTCATCAGACCCGGCGACTTATTTTGCTTCAGTCTGTCTATTGCCTCACAAACCATCTACTAGTGACTGTGATGTTACATAATTTATTTTTCTAGACCACTGTTAAAAAAATTAATTACTGGAATTTTGTTAGTGTCTTCCTGTGTAAAAACTGAGAGAAAAATAATTTATTTTAAAATCAAGCACATTTCATTCTCATTGTCAGTAAGGTTGCCATAGTTATTTTTAAGGGGACCTATCTTATCTCTAACTTTTGTTCTATAGACTGGAAAAAAACTTTTTGGGTTAGTTTAGAATCCCTATCAACTTTAATTTCCATAGTCCCTTTTAGCTTTTTTTATCCCCTTTTTAATGTCCCTCTTAATGTCAATATACTGATTCATAAGATGCCCTCACCTCTTTTGATACGCCTATAAAATTCCTTTCTTATGCCCTATAGATATTTGAGCCTATTATTATCCATTTTTGGGTTCATTTTCTATTTGATCTAATTTCTTTATATGGGAAATAAACGCTCTTTGTGCAGCATGTATAGTGTTCAGAAAACTGTATATTGATAGCTCTTCTTGTTACCCCAGTCAAACAGATGATAAGTGTTCTTTAAGCCCCATCGTTAATCTGCTAAGCGAAAATCTGGGACTGTTACTGAGTTATCGCTACTTCGATACTTCCATTCAATGCTAAATGTAATTGATTTGTGGTCGCTAGCACCCAAGTTCCTCTGAATATCTAAATTATTAACAAGGGATTCATTGTTTGCCATAACTAAGTCAAGCAAGGTTATTTCCCTTGTGGTTCTGTTCACAAAACTGCTTCAAAAAACAATCCTGAATACTTCCTAAGAAGTGTACGATTCTAAAATTCCCAGTCAAGGAAATTCCAATCAACATGACTAATGTTAAAGTCTCCTAGAATTACTACAATTATCGTGCCTTGTGGCCTTAACAACTTTCCTTCCATAGTAGTTTCCTTGGTCCCTATCTAAGTTAGAGGGTGGGACGTCATATCACTCTCCTAAATCACGTTTTTCATGCCCCTCTGAAAAATTCTATCCAAACAGAATCTCTGTATGTGTTACTTCAGACTTAATACTCGTTTTTATGCAACAGTTCAAAAAAATGCGATTTCTTCGGACGTACAATGCCACCCCACCCCCCTCCAATACTTCATCTTCTTGGAACAATTTAAAACCCTGAATTGACATTCCGCAGGCATGATCCCGACTTTTTGAATTAAAACCAGTCTCAGTTAAGGCAAATACATTTCAATGTACCTACCTAGCAACTAATCTCACTCCGTCATCTTTATTCCTATCACTACGGCTATTGCATAATAAACATTGAAAAGGGTAACTCTCCTTTCTCTTTACCCTTTCCTGCTCATTTCTTATTGTTTTACTAAACCTATTACCGTCTTTATCACCCAAAGGTCCTGGCTTTTCAATATCTATTCGTTCTTATTATTACTAGTTCCCCTAGAAACTCGAATATTACTACCATGGGGACTTCACTGTTTCTGCAAAACCATACCACTATACTATTCCAAGTTTAAAAAAAAAGTCTAACTTGCTCCCTCACTGCAGTTGCCCGTGCTCCCCCCCACACCTAGATAAGTGAACCCCATCCCTTAAGCATACATGTCATTTTTGCCATAGAAGAGAGTCCCCGTTGTCAATGAATGTTACCGCATTTTCTTAACAGTATTTGTCCAGCCAGCATGGACACCAATTGCCCTGGAAAACCTTTCATTCCAACTCCCCTCCTGGCAAAAATACCACATATGAGAGGGTTCCCACCCTTACTTCTAATTATTCTATTGCTGACCTATACCTGCTAATAGGTCCCTCACTCCTACGTCTGCCAACATCGTTGCCTCCGCAACTGAGGACAGATAAATAGGATTGCCTCCCATTACCTCTCATGATGTCATCAGTACGGCTAACAATTTCCTCCATCCCAGCCCCAGGAAAGCAAAACTCTCTGTCTCCTTACTCCTGTCCTCAAGCAGAAAACGCCCTATCCATATACCTAACTTGTGCATCCCCTACAAACAACAATATTCCTTACCTTCCCTTAAATGTCTTTCGTCGTGTCGTTCCCAGTAGTCAACTCACATTCGTCGGGTACCACTGAGAATGTATTGGATGTTTCCACATCAGTTTCCCGGCAGTCTTCTTTTTCTATCGTTTCCTAACTTTTCCATTCGTCTTCTTGATCGTCAACTTCTTTCACTGCTGCCAGCCACTGACCAGTTTCCCTTTCTTTGACCTGAGGACTCAAAACAGGAGGACACTACTACGAATCTTCTTTTCTCCTCGGTCAATCGCCGAATTTCCCAATATCGCCAACCTCAATTCTTCCTTAATCTGTTGGTAAAGTTGCTCGATGGATGGGGCATCTTGCTTCAATTTAGAGAGCGCGCAAAACAGGTTCTTCACAGAGCCAAAGGTACACGTTCAACACTCAGTCTCCAGGAAAACTAGGCATTTTCTCGTTTTTACCCTTTTAGTCATTAAAAGTTATTAAGGGGACACAATCCATCAGAAAAAAAAAGTACACAAAACTACTCAAACACTTTACTTTGAAACACCCCAAAAACACTTCATAATCATTGAATATCACATAAACACCCTTGATCCACCTTCACAAAACACCTTTGAATAATCGTTTTTAAAACTAATTTCATCACAACCCACTTCTATCATCTGTTTTTCGAGTAACTCTATTTCGACTACACTACCATCATACAATTACCAACCAAATTTTACTCGTTTTAAACTAATGTCATCACTGTAACCAGATTTTCACAAAAAAAAAAAAAACTCTATGACACCTAACACAACACGCACACAACACACCCCACAACACCACAATTTTTTATCGTTTTAACCCTTTTAGTTCATATTAAAGTTATTAAGGGGGGGACACACTTACATCAGAAAGTCACAACAACAAACATCCACAACCACAATTTTTTCTCGTTTTAGCTATTTCATCAGGAAAAAAGTCCCAACAACAACCCACTTATTAACATCTTTTTTTCGGTATCTATATGATCGACAACAACACCCACAACACCACATCCCACAACACCCACAACCCACTTCACCCACCCACAACACCCACAAAACCACAATTTTTTTCTCGTTCTTACTTTTAAACCCCTTTTAGTTCATTAAAGTTAATAAGGGGACACAGTTACATCACGGAAGTCACACAATCGCTTACAATCCACTTTCGTTAAATTCACTACTCACAAATTTTTACATATTACGAAGTTAATACGCACTTTTTACTGTTTGAACTCTTCAAAAACACTCATAACATTTGAATACTCACAAAAAACCTTTATTACATTATCCAAACACACTGAAATACTCCAAAACATTCATTCGCACACCCCCAAATCACTCGAATACTCCCAGAACACCTCATAAGTACTCTTGCAACATCATTTGAAACCTTCATAAGTACTCTCATAACATTTGTACACCTTCAAAAACCGTGCAACACACTTCGAACACCCTTGATCACCTTCAAAAAAACAAAACATTTGAACAAACTCAAATCACCTTGAACACCTTTGAACATTTCCAATCAAAACTGCACCCCCTATCCCCCCCCCCAAACCAATTTGGAGTACTCCAATTACACCACGATTACTCTAAAACACCGCTGAATTCAATCAAAACACCTTCAACAACTTCAAACACCCTTGAACACCTTCAACACCACTCTTGAACACCTTCAAAACACCTTTGAACATTTCCAATCAACACTGGGAAACACTTCCAAAAAACACAATTTGAGTCTCCCAATTACACCACTGATTTTCAATCAACACCCTTCAACACCTTTCAAACCCCTTGAACACACTCAAAACACCCTTCAACACCTCAAAACACCTTTGAACACCTTCAAAACACCTGTGAACACCTTCAAAACACTCTCATATCCATTTGAACACACTCAAAAACCTTTGAATAACCTCAAAACACCTTTGAACACCATTCAAAACACCTTGAACACCATTGATCCACCTTCAAAAAAACAACATTTGAACACACTCAAAATCACCTTTTGAACACCTTTGAACATTTCCAAACAACACTGAAACACTTCCAAAAACACCATTTGAGTAGAAGTACTCCCAAAACACCACTGAATACTAAAACACCACTGAATACACTCAAAACACCACCAAAATCACCATAAATAGATCAACACCCAATCCCACACACCCACAACCCACAACACCACAATTTTTTTCTCGTTTTTATTCAAATTTCATCAGAAATGTCCAAACACCCACACCTCCCTTTTTTTCTCGTTTTTAACCCTTTTGTTCATTAAAGTTAATAAGGGGACACACTACATCAGAAAAAGTCACAAAAAAACAACCCACTTATTTATAACGTCTTTTCGGTTATCTCTAGTTCGACAACAACACCCACATCCCACAACCCCACATCCCACATCCCACCACACATCCCCACACAGACACACACACACATAACACACCCTAACCAGCCTAACTAATCCTAACTAGCCTAAACCTAACCTAACCTAGCCTCAACCTAACTTAAACCAACCTAACCTTTACCTAACCTTTACCTAACTAAACCTAACCTAACCTAACCTAAATAACGAACCTAACTAAACTTTTCCTAATCTAATCCTAACCTAACCTACCTAACTAATCCTTAACCTAAACCTAACTTATCCTAACCTAACCTATCTTTAACCATAACCTAACCTAACCTAGCCGAACCTATCCTAACCGTTCCTACTTAAACTAACCTAACTAACCTAACCTTACCTATACTAAACCTAACCTAGCCTTAACCTACTAACCTATTCTTATCCTAATCTAACCTAGCCTAACCATTACTAACTAACCTATCTTAACCTAAACCCAACCTAACCTAGGCGAACCTATCCTAACCTAACCTAACATATATTGGAACACTTCCAAATACATTAGGAGTACTCCAGAATACTTTGAACGACTCCATTTTTGGATATTCTCCAAATTAGTTTGGAAAACTTTATCGTTAAGATCGCGAACATTATTTTCTTTTGGTAAAACACTCTCATGGTTAGAAAATATTTATCGTTTCCGAATAGAAACACTTTCCTCGCTCCTGATGAGACTCATTGTGGGTACCCCTTCCCCCCCAAACACACTGGGTTAATGCGGTTCACACCAAGGTAGAACATAACACCTGCGCCAATCAGGACAGGACAGACAGACGCCATGAAATGCGGGTAACATCCAAGTAGAAAATCATCTCTTTCCAGACCAACTGTCTATCCTAACCCACCTAACCTAACCTAACCTAATTCCTAAACCTAACTAACCTAACCTAACCTAACCTAACCTAACTTATCCTATTTCTAACTAACCTACTTATCCTAACCTACCTAACTTATCCTAACCTAACCTAACCTATAAATAACGAACTAACTAACTTATCCTAATCTAATTAACCTAACTAACCTAAACTTATCCTAAACCTAACCTAACTTATCCTAACCTAACTAACCTAACTAACCTAAAATAACCTAACGAAACATTCGCACAAAAATAAGACATACACAAAAATACCACAACACTTTCACCAACATCTTAACATAACATGAGCACTATAACATATCACTATCACAAAAAAAAAAAAAATAATACACAGGACACCCAAGATTATACTTTCAATTGCAAAATTTAAGGACATTGAGACATTACACACCAAATATAAGTCATTCACCTCCAATTAAGACTACACATCACCCTAAAACTTCCTTCCTTATTCATTCCGTATATTTCCTAGAAGCTGTTTTAACCCCGACGGATCACATCACGACGTAGGAGCCCAGAGTGTAGTAGGTGGTGTTGGGAGCAGTGGTGGATGGTTTCCTCTTAGCTCCTACGTCGTGATGGAATCCTGTCGGGGTAAAACGCTCTAGGAGATATACGGAATGAATAAGGAAGGAAGTTTTAGGGGTGGATTTGTATGTCTTAATTGGAAGAGGAGAATGTCTTATATTTGGTTGTGTTTTGTCTCATGTCTTAAATTTGCAATGAAATGTATATATGTGAGGTGTCTGTGTATTATTTTTTTTTTTTGTGATAAGTGATATGTTTAGTGCTCATGTTGATGTTATAGATGTTGGTGGATGAAACTGTTGTGGTATTTTTGTGTATGTCTTATTTTTGTTCGAATGTTTAAAAAATAAGTGTTTTTCAGTGATCATAGTAGTTTTGAGGATGCATGACTTAGATTTTTTGGTGATCTGGTGATTAGTGTTGATAGATGACGGTAAACTGATATGGGAATTGGTGATCGTGATTTTTGTTATGTGAATAATTATAAAAATGTGTGTTTTCTGTTGATCTTGGTGTTGGGGATATTAAAATCTGGTAATCGTCTTGGATATAGTGTTCTTAGATAAATGTAGGGTACACAGGTTGAAACAAGGGGGGGAAAGTTAGGTGTGATGTTCACCAACCACCAAGTAACACAATGGAGTGTGACGTCACTGGAGTGAGCTTGTAGGTCCTGTGAGGTGAGACATCGTGTGTTGGTGGTAGTTGAGGTGAGTGCCGCTTAGATGTTAGATTATTGTCAAATATGATTTTTTTTTTTTTGTTAGTGTGTGTGAAATGTTTAATAAAAATGATTGTTTTCTGTGATATTAGTGATTTTGAGGTAAGTGAACATGGGGATTGTGGTTGTGATTGTCTTATATTATGTGTGTGTACAAGATATGTTTTCAGTTGATGGTGATCATGTACTAAGTGTTTGCGTATTAGGTTTGTGTTCATGCTTTTTTTTTTTTTATGCGTCAAATGGGGAGGGAGTTCTTGGTTATAGTGATTTGAGGGGATTTCTATAAAAAGGATGTTAGATGGTGATGTTAAACTTAGTTTTCTGGTGATTTTTGGCGGTGATTGGTTAGTATTCAGTGGTGATTTGGTAGTAATCAGTAGTGTTTTTGGGGAGTATTCGGAGGTGTTTGATGGTGTTTTTTGAAGGTGTTCAAATGATGTGCAGAGCATTTTTTGAAGAAGATCAGTGGTGTTCAGAGTTGGTTCAAGTTAGTCAGTGTGTTGATATGGTAATGTCTCATGTCATAAGTGTATGGTTAGTTTTTTTTGTGTAATGTTGTAAGTCTGGAGAATGAGGGAAGGAGTTTGTGGGGGATGAGATGTATTTAATGAAATGTGTAGTGTAGATAAATTAGAGCTGTCAAATCTTATTTGGGAGTAATCAAAATGATATTTTGGAAGTGCTTTCGTGTTGTTTGGAAATGTTCAAAGTGTTTATGTGAGTAATCAAAGCTTTATTGAGAGTGTTGATAGTAATTCTTGTGGTTGTTCATGTAGTGAGATGATAAAGGTTTTGGATGAGAGATTGAGAAAAAGGGGGTCTCAATGATGGTATGCGAGTGTTTTGCAGGTGTTCAAGTAAAGTTAGTAGGTTAGGATAAGTTAGGTTAGGTTATTTTAGGTTAGGGTTAGGTTAGGATATGTTAGGATAGTTGGGTTAGGTTAGGATAAGTTAGGTTAGGATAGGTTAGATTAGATTAGGATAAGTTAGGTTAGGTTCGTTATTTTAGGTTAGGTTAGGTTAGGATAAGTTAGGTTAGGTTAGGATAAGTTAGGTTAGGTTAGCTTAGGATAAGTTAGGTTAGGTTAGGTTAGGTTAGGTTAGGTTAGGTTAGGAATTAGGTTAGGTTAGGTTAGGTTGGGTTAGGATAGACGTTGGTCGGGAAAAGATTGATTTTCTACCTGGGATGTTACCCGCATTCATGGCGTCTGTCTGTCTGTCCTGAGTTGGCGCAGGTGTTATGTTCTACCTTGGGTGTGAACCGCATTACCCAGTGGTGTTGGGGGGAAGAGGTGACTCCACAATGAGTCTCTCAGAGCCGAGGAAAGTGTCTATTCGGAAATCGAGTAAATATTTCTACCTTTGAGAGTGTTCTCTATACCAACAAGAAATTAATGTTCGATTTTTTTTACGATAACTTTTCAAAACTAATTTGGAAATATCCAAAAATGGGTCGTTCAAGTAATTTCTGGAGTACTCTAATGTTATTTTGGAAGTGTTCCAATATAATTTTAGGTTAGGTTAGGATAGGTTCGGCTAGGTTAGGTTGGGTAGTTAGGTTAAGATAGGGTAGTAATGGTTAGGCAAGGTTAGATTAGGATAGATAGGGTTAGGTTAGGTTAGGCTAGGTTGGTTAGGTTAGGTAGGTTCGGTTAGGTTAGGTTAGGTTAGTTAAGTTAGGAACGGTTAGGATAGGTTCGGCTAGGTTAGGTTAGGTTAGGTTAAGATAGGTTAGGTTAGGTTAGGATAAGTTAGGTTAGGTTAGGATAAGTTAGGTTAGGTTTTAGGTTAGATTAGATTAGGATAAAGTTAGGTTAGGTTCGTTATTAGGTTAGGATAGGTTAGGTTAAGTTAGGTAAAGGTTAGGTAAAGGTTAGGTTAGGTTAAGTTAGGTTAGGCTAGGTTAGGTTAGGTTAGGCTAGGTTAGGATAAGTTGGCTAGGTTAGGGTGTGTTGATGTGTGTGTGTGTCTGTGTGTATGTGTTGAGATGTGGGATGTGGGTGTTGTGGGATGTGGTGTGTTGTTGTCGAACTAGACGATACCGAAAAGACGTTATAAGTGGGTTGTTTTTGTGACTTTTTCTGAATGTAGTGTGTCCCCTTATTAAACTTTAATGAACTAAAAGGGTTAAAACGAGAAAAAATGGGAGTGTGGGTGTTGTGACTTTCTTGATGAAATTAGATTAAAACGAGAAAAAAATTGTGGTGTTGTTGGGTTGTGGGTGGTTGAGGGAATGTGGGTGTTTGATCTAGTTTATGGTGATTTTGGTTGGTGTTTTGGTGTATTCAGTGGTGTTTGTTTTAGTATTCAGTGGTGTATTTGGGAGTACTCAAATGGTGTTTTTGGAAGTGTTTCGTGTTGTTTGGAAATGTTCAAAGGTGTTTCAAAAGGGTGTTTTTGAGTTGTGTTCAAATGTTGTTTTTTAAGGTGAATCAAGGGTGTTCAAGGGTGTTTTGAAGTGTGTCAAAGGTGTTTGAGGTTATTCAAAGGTGTTTTGAGTGTGTTCATATGATTATGGAGAGTGTTTTGAAGGTTGTTCAAAGGTTGGTTTTTTGATGGTGTTCAAAGGTGTTTTTGAAGGTGTGAAGGGTTTGTTTTGAGTGTGTTCAAGGTGTTTGAAGGTGTTTGAAGGGTTGTTTTGATTGAAATCTAGTGGTGTAATTGGGAAGTACTTCAAAAATTGTGTTTTTTGGAAGTGTTTTCAGTGTTGATTGGAAATGTTCAAAGGTGTTTTTGAAGGTGTTCAAGAGTGTTTTGAAGGTGTTCAAGGGTGTTTGAAGGTGTTGAAGGGTGTTTTGATTGAATTCAGCGGTGTTTTAGTAGTAATCAGTGGTGTAATTGGGAGTACTCAAATTGTGTTTTTTGGAAGTGTTTCAGTGTTGATTGGAAATGTTCAAAGGTGTTCAAAGGTGATTTGAGTGTGTTCAAATGTTGTTTTTTGAAGGTGATCAAGGGTGTTTGAAGGTGTTCAAGGGTGTTTTGAAGGTGTACAAATGATTATGAGAGTACTTATGAAGGTGTTCAAATGATGTGCAAGAGTACTTATGAAGGTTGTTTGGGAGTTTCGAGGTGATTTGGGGGTTTTCGAATGATTGTTTTTGGAGTATTTCAGTGTTGTTGGAAATGTATAAGGTTTTTGTGAGTATTCAAATGATTTATGAGTGTTTTTTTGAAGGATTGTTCAAAGTTAAAAGTGCGTATTAAATTAGTATTATGTAAAAATTGTGAGTAGTGGAATTTAACGAAAGTTGGGATGGTAAGCGATGTGGTGACTTTCTGGTGTACTGTGTCCCCTTATTAACTTAATGAACTAAAAGGTTAAAACGGAGAAAAAATTGTGGGTTGTGGGTGTTGTGGGGTGTGGTCGTGATGTGGGTTGTGGGGTGTGGGGATGGGGTGTTGTGGGTGTTGTTGAATCGAACTAGAGCTCGGAAAAAAGTTTGGTTATAAGGGGTTTGTTGTTGGACTTTTCTGATGAAATTAGCTAAAACGAGAAAAATTGTGGGTTGTGGATGTTGTTGTTGTGACTTTTCTGTATGTAGTGTGTCCCCTTATTAACTTAATGAACTAATAAATGGGTTAAACGAGAAAAATTCGTGGGTGGTTAACATAGAACATAAGAACGATAGAGGAAACACTGCAGAAGGCCCAACTGGTTGCCCATGCGAGGCAGGTCCAGTCTCCTACCGGCTTTAAGCCAATGGCACCCACTAGTCAACGTCAGGTCACATTGACTTAAGGGAGGCAAAAAAGCCCACGGCAAACCATAACTGTTAGCACAAAGCTATTAGGTTAAACTCACACCCACCCACATCTACTCATGGTATTTATCCAACCTATTTTTAAAAGTACAACAACGTTCTGTCCTCTATCGGCTACTTGGGAGTCTGTTCACTCATCCCAACTAACTCTATTACCAACCAGTACTTTCCTATATCCTTCCTGAAGTTGAATTTTTCAACTTAAAACATTGCTGCGAAGTCCTGTCTAGGCTAGATTATTTCAGCACACTATTTACTATCCCCTTTATTTATTCCTGTCTTCCATTTATAACACCTCAATCATATCCCCCCTAATTCTACGTTCTTTGTAGAGGTGCAGTTTCAGAGGCCTTTAGGTCTATTCCTCTCATAGGGAAGCAGTTTTGATAACATGGGATCATCTTTGTCATCCTCCTTTGTACATTTTCCAGAGAATTTATATCCATTCTGTAATACGGTGACCAAACTGTGCTGCATAATCTAAATGAGGCCTACCAAGGATGTATAGACTTGAAGAACAACCTGAGGTCTCCTATTATTTTATGCCTTCTTGATATGGGATAGCCAAGGATTCTATTAGTTTATTGCGAACACTTATTTCACTGTTGTATTGGTTTAAGAATTACTGCTAACCAGAACATCCTAAATCTTTTTCGCAATCCCGTAATATTATGATCACATTTTATTTAGTTTATATGCGGCATGGTTATTGTCCTGTCTCAACATTTAGAACTTTGCAGTTTGTTCTATTATTAATCTGCATCTGACCAACTTCTCCGACACTGATCAGTCTATTCAAATATTCTGGAGAGTGCTCGAATGTCCTCGTAGAATGAATTCGACGGCACTATTTTTGGTGTCATCATCGGCAAACTTGCCGATTGTCGCTCCTTTATGCCATCACTCTATGTCGTTTATGTAGATTGTGAACCAGCAGGGGGCACAACACTGACCCCTGTGGAACACCGCTGTGACGCTTCCCCAACTCTGATTTCTCCCCATTTTATGCCAAACTCTCTGCTGCCTATTGTCAAACCATGCCTACTATCAGGAAAAAATTTCTCCTCCTATTCATGTGCTTTAATTTTCCTCAATAGTCTCTGAGGTGGGACCCTGTCAAAAGCCTTACGATGTCCATATACACAATATCATACTTCATTACATGATCTTACCTCCTCAAATACCTTAGTGAAAAAGTTAATAAATTCGTAGGCTGTACGCCCTTTGTAACCATGCTGAGATTCGTGATTAATTTATGCTTTTTCAAGGTGGCTACGGACTGCCTCGCGCAATTATTGATTCCATAAATTTTCCCACTATGGAGGTTAGGCTTATTGGTCTATATGTTTCGAAGCTAAGTACCCTGTCCAATTTTCACCTGTTTGAAATAGGTATCACTATTGCCATTTCCACTTATCTGGCCACATGACGTTGTAGTGATATGTTGAAAAGATTGAGCCAAAGGTGTGCTAGCTTCTCTTTACATTCTTTAGAACCCTTGCAACAGTTCATCAGGGCCTGGGGATTTGTTAGGTTTCACAATTTATATATTTGCCTAAGGGACCAATCATTGGACCCTAATAGTGCAACAGATTATTATCGATCCGTTCTAATAATTTATCATTTACTGGTATATCGCTGGTATCCTCCTGTGTAAAAAAAACTGAGAGGAAGTATGTGTTTTAAAAATTCTTACACATTCTTATCCCTTTCACGTGAGATCTGACCCGAGCCCCCCACCCCCTGCTCTCGGTTTTGAGTGGGCCTATCTTGTCCCTGATCTTTACTTCTGTATACCTGGACAACGAAGCCTTTTGGGTTAGTCTTCATTCTCTTGCAAACTTTAACCTCATATCTCCTTTTGCTTTTCTTATGCCCTTTTTTATGTCTCTCTTTAACTGATTTTATCGATTTCTTAATTGCCAATCTCCTTTTTTGATTTGCCACAATATATGCCTCTCTTTTGTAACCATTCACGTATTTTAATCTATTGGTTAATCCATGTGGATCATTTTTGTTTGGATCTGTCTTTCCCTATTTGGAACATAATTTGAACTGATGCTGCTAGAACTATGCCTGGAAGCATCATTCGCAAACCATCACCACCTACCTGACCCTTAGTTCAGGTCATTCAGTTCAGCCCCCCACCTAAGTAATTTTTCAGCACCTATGAAATCCAGCCAAGCGAAAGTCAGGGACGGACGACTTGATTGCCTCATTATTAGGGGAATTCCATGATATATCTAAAACTGTGTGATTTGTGATCACTCTCCCCAAGCTCATCATTAACCTCAAGATTATTAATTAGTGTTCCCTACTGGCAAGACTCCAAGTCAAGGAGGTTATTTCCCCTCGTTGCTCTGTCACAACTGTTTAAAAAACAATCCTGGATGGTATCAAGGAAAGTACACCCGACTCTAAATTTCCTGTTACAAATTGCTCCAGTCAAATCTGTCTATGTTGAAATCTCCATTAGCACAACATTTTCGTATGTAGATGCTTACGAATTTGTCCCATAGAAGTTTATGCAATCCACTATCAACGATTTGGGGCCCTGTAAATCACACCCAATATTAGTTTTTCTCGGCCCTCCCGAGATGCTGTAACCAAACAGATTCAGTGGCTGACGATTCTTCATTTAATTTCTTGTCTTATACCAACAATTTAAAATTGTCTCTGACATACATCGCTACTCCACCACATTTCTGTTGACCCTGTCAGTGTGGAAATACCATTTATTGCTTGTTATGTGACATTCAGAGGGATCTCTCTATCTATCAGATGAGCCAGGTCTTGTTTATAGCAATAATCATCTATGTTTACCCTGCACTGGCTATTAATCTTAGATCATCTATTTCTTTCTAACACTCCTGCTTTTTAGTATAGGTAAACCTTAAAGGGGAGCTAGTCCCTTGCTGCCCTCTGCTGCCCCCCTTTGTTTAGCTGACCTGTTCTATTGGCTTTTATTTATAACTTCATGTCGAATGCCTTTTATACATTTACTGTTTCCACCCTGTGTTGCAACCTGCTTGTTTCCACACACACCCATTACCTCTACTCTTCCATTCATCAGTTTTAAAAATTCCCCATAAGGCATTTCACCAATGGCCTTCTCAATCGAGTCTGCATGTGCTACACCCCAGCCACAGAGAGATGTTCCCATCCTTGCATACATATATGTTTGCCATAAAAAGTTGTCCAGTTGTCAATGAATGGTGATTGCAAAGTTCCTTGCAGTATCTGTCTAGCCAGAGCAATTTTCACCAACTTGCCCGAGACAACAATTCATTTCCTACTCCCCTTTAGGCAGAAGATGTAATATGATTGGGGATCCCTCCTTAGGACTTTATGAAATCTATAGCTGACCTGTACTTATTAGCAGCTCTTCTCTCCTACCCTTCCAATAACATTTCCACCAGCACCTGAGGGACAGATAATGGGCTTGTTCCCATAACCTGACATGATATTATCAGCCTCGTTGACAATGTCCCCCAAACACCCCAGCTCCAGGGAAGCAACTCTATCTCTCATCTTCTTAATCCTGTTACAAAAAGCACGGTCAATATATCTTACTGAGAGTCACCAACCACAAGAATTGCGCTTACCTTCACTTAGCAGGGCAGTAGTACCCGTACCTTCAACTGGCCACTGAAGTACATTCATCCTGCAAGAGAACCAGAGAAGCGATTCCTACCTTCAGATCTTCACTCTTAACTTTCCTTTACCTCTGATGCGCTCCATTACTGTGAACAACTCGCCACTTGCAGCGAGTGCTGGGCTGCACCGCACTGCTGGTAGCTGTTGTACACCTCCCTACTACCAGCCTCCTCCAAGCGATGGACAGACTGCTCCTCACTGCTAGAAGATGTCTCATTTCCCCATACTCCAGCTCCACCCTCACATCATCTCCCAGACCCATTGGAGGTGGATCTTCAGCTCCTAATCTCCTCCTGGGATAAGCAAGACCTCCTCCTTCAATCTCCAAACCTCAG